>PVKH010041300.1:0-10970 GCA_004027955.1 Chaetophractus vellerosus
TTGGTTCCATGAGTTCTATACTTCCATTACTACAAATCCTGGCATTACTTAAGTAAGGCCTACATCATATGTATAAGTATATGTATATCTTTCTAACATTACCCCCAATTTTTTAGATAAACTAAAAACTCTAACTTTGAGATTAATACTTACCACAAGTTAAAGCTGTTGAAAAACTTCTAGGATTATTTTTCAAAAATTTGTCAATTATAAGTTTTCTCACAAGTAAGAGATGTAAACCATATAAGGAGTCTAAAATTTCTATGATGTAATATATGCTTCCTCTGAGATAAAGTTAATTTTTTGTGCAGAAATTTTTTTAAGGTAAAATTTATCAATCTAAAGTTTTTCTTCAGGTCATGGTTAAATAGAAAGTTCACCTGGAAAATTTGTCTGACATGAATACCAGGGATCTTACATGAATATAAGCAGAGCAGAGTATCCATTGCCTTTCACTCTGACAATAGTAGGGCACCTCTTGTTGAGGATCACTGATAATGAAATATTTGGTCATCTCTGGGACCAATTTCCAAGAAAGATTCCTTGACAAGATGCCAAGGATAAAATTCAAGGACTAATGCATCTATGTCAGTTTTGTAACATAAACAGAAAATTGCCTCTCCTTAGATGTCATGTAATCATTAGCAACATTTTTTGTATTCTTTTGTGATTTTCTAAATTATGACTGGATAAAACAGTATGTATTTCTAGAGAAATGCTAAATTTATCTGTATCCAAAAAGCCAGATCATTAACAATCAGGCATGTAATAGCACATTTTTACAATGAAATAATCATATATTTTAAAATGCTGTCATAGATTTGAACATTATTTATTACCCCAAAATTATTATACAACAAAATTCAAAGACAAAAATGAAAATAATTCATAAATATTGTTCTTCTATAGATACACTTCTTCCAAATATTTTCCTTTGGGCATACAAAACTTATTTATACTTATATTTAAGTGTTTATATTCTTTTATCATACTGAATTTTCAGTACTATCTTTAATTTATTATTAAATATTTATAATACACTAAAATAGCACTTGGTAAAACACAAATCTTCATGCATTTTGCATTAGTACAGCATAAGAAATTTCTTTCAAAGAAGGGGTCCCAGCTCAAAATGAATGTTTTTGAGGCATCACAATGTTCACTTGATAGAGTATCTCCAGTCAGGTTTGGAAGTGTTTACTAATTCATCAACACAGCATATGTATTGTATTCATCCACAACAATGTGTAAATTGTTTTATTATTTAATGTATTGGTTTTTATTATATTAAAAGAAATATGAGAAAAGAATATAAAAATCTTTGCTGAGATGAGTAAAGATTTTATTATATTAATGACAAAAAGCTAACTTCCTCTACATAGAACTAGGTGAAATCTATTCTTGTGAATCTTTCATTAATTAATGATAATGAAACCAATTTTCATTTACTTGTAGAAGTACATTGTACAAGAGATAATGTTCATACTGAAGAATTTCATGTGAGAGTATGTTGGTTTGGATCAATGAATGAAAAAATAACACATATTTGGTGAACTTTTTTACTTGCTCTTTTTCAATTCATCAAAAATTCAGTGATTCTAAGAAAAGCTTATTTGGAAAGCAAAAGGCCATCATCAATTTATTTCACAATAGCTGAACTTGGTATTTAAGATGTTCTATGTCAATTCAACTCAATAGAGTCTGTTCATACCTTGAAGATCACCATGGGGGAGTTTTTCTTCCCAGCACTGAAATCAGTTTTATGGTCAGTAAGTATACTTTAAGAAATATAAGAATTAATCAAGAAAGAATAATTCATAAAACATTTTATGATTATTCTTTTTTGTTGAATCTTCCTTGGTGGGAAACCAATACATACCATCAAATACTGAAATTATTTTTGTAGAAGATCAGGAGTAAGAAACAGAAAGGAAACATGGCCTCTTTTTCCTATATTTCAACAAAATTATAACTTTATTCCTGACAATTATTCAATATCATTATTTTAAAATTCCATTCCTGCTTTTAATTCTCCCAATTTTTGATGTGATTTAAGGTTCTGTTAAGGAATTTAATAATTTTCTGGAAAACTGTGTCTAGTGATATTTTATATTCTTATTCCTATCTCTGGAATACAAAGAGCCTTAATTTCTACTATTGCTATTTTACTCAGTTTCTCATGTTTATATTAACAGATACACATTTGTATACCATTTTACTATTCATCCTTAGAAACACCATTTAGTTGGCCCTTAGGTTTTAACTGTATTAATTACAGGGCCTTTGATTGGAATGTTTAGTCCACTTACATTTAAATTATTATTTATTTGCTATTTTCATATCATATTTTATAATTCTGGTTCTTCTTTCTTGGTTTCTTTTTGGTTAATATAATATTTAATATTAAAATTTATTTATCTGTTGTTTCTTAAAACATTTCCTTTCATTATAATGTTAATGTTTCTCTAGGGATAAAATTTTTATCCCTAGAGAACTTTTAATTATTTTATTGCTCTTAAGATTATTATAAGTGCTTCTAGAAAACTCAGATGGCAATATAAGACACTTCAAATTCTGTTCAGCAACAGAATCTTTGTGCAATTACAATCAAGGGCCCAAACTCCTGAAAATAATTACATGATAGCAGTATCAGGGTGAGTCCTGAACCAAGAAATGCAACCAAAAACTGGTAACACAAGTTCACTTCTAGCATAACTCCTCAGTGACACATTGTGGAATAGACCTGAACTCTTATTGTAGGGAGGAGAGTAAAATGTATGGGCATGCTGGTGTGCATGTATGTGTCTTCCAGTCTATCCGGTGGCAGCCTTAAAGTCTGACCCAGGAGTCTCCTCTCCCTCCAGCTCTTCCCAGAACTTCCCCTTCAGGCAGAATCAGGTCAAAATCAGTTAAAGCAGTGTAAGAAACAATCAATTCAAATCTGCCTGGGTCATAGGAATTCTGGATTTGATTCTTACAATAAAGCATCCAGAAGGAGGAAAATTCTATTTCATAGGAATAGGGGAGGAATTTCAATTCCAGTAAACAGGGAGATTTCTAAGTCCCACAAGGAAGCTCGGGAGAAGACAAAGACTCAGAAAAAGAAAATATCCCACAAGAATCTTGCTGATCTTAATGAGAGAGCTAAATTCCTATGGAGAGCACCAGCCAACAGATAGAAAATTTTCAAAAGTCAGAGGAAGGTGTTTTTTACATTGATCTGTATTTGGTTTTATTTTATTACTTCCTGACAATCAATGATATATTTGCCTAATAAACAACTGGGTATGAACTTAAAGATTAGAGAACTCATGGACAAATGCCCATAGTTAAAACATTAAAATACTAAAACATAAAAGTTTCCAGGTAAAGTAAGACACAGGAAATCATGGCCCATTGAAAAGAACAAAATGAAATATCAGAAGTCATTAAAGAAGACCAGATTTTGGATAAACAGAAAAAAGAATCAGTAAAATTGAAAACAGTGTCATTAAAATGATTCCAGTTGAAGAAAATTGTAAACTGTATCTTAGATACATGAGGGACATCCTCAAAGTGACAATAGTCATAAAAAGTACTATAACAAAAAAAGAGAGAAAGATTCATGAGGAATGTTGAAAGAAAAAATGTCATTTTTCTCATCTATGATCTTTACTCACAGTGTATTCTATTTTTAAATATATTTTTAATTTTTTAAAAAGGTATTTAGATTACATAAATTTTACATAAAATATAGGGGATTCCAATATCCCCCCACTCCCTCACCTCCCACATTTTTCCACATTAACAAAATCTTTCATTAGTGTGTAACATTCATTACAATTAACAAAAATAGTTTGGAGTATTGACACTAAGCATGGATTATAGTTTACATTGTAGTTTACACCCCTTCCCACCCAATTTTGTAGTTTATGGTAAGAAATGTAATGACCTGCATATGTCATTCTAATGTCATTTAGAACATTTTCCAGGCCTGAAAATTCCCCATATTTCTCCTATTTATCCCTCTCCCTGACCTCAGAAACTCCAGTGGCCACTGTCTCCACATCAATGATAGAACTTCTTCCATAGATAGAATCACAATAATTCTGTAGTTGAATACCAGTAAGACTACTTTAGTCCATAGTTCATTCTCCAATCTGAGGATTGTGGGATGGTGATGTCAACTCCACCACTAATAGAGAGGTGGCTTCAGTTCCATGGGGCAGATGGATGGAACTCTCTTGCTTGCAGTTGTAGACTCTAGGTTCCTTGGAATGGTTGTTGTCTATCATCATCTCCTTGTTAGTTGTCCTGGGTGAGACTAATGAACTGGAGAGTAGATGTTGCAACTCCACTGAGATTCAAGGCACAAGTCGCCCATGGAAAGCCCAAAGATTTTAGTCTCTTAGAGATGCACCTATCAACCCTAGTCCTAATTATAAGCTCAAATAGAAGGGCCAGAAGAATCATGTTTATGAAAAGCACAACTGAAACCAACTCTGTCACATGGAGGAGCATAAATTCCAAATTAGAGCTCAATAGCAAGGCATCAAACTCCTGAGATTTTTACCCTGACTACAACATCTGGATGTTTCCAGAGCCCTCAGGAGCCCCACTATTTGAGGTAGAATTTACTTTCACTGCCAATGAGATCCTGATGATACATGCATAAGCATAACCTCTGGATTGACCTCCCAACTCACTTTGAATTCTCTTAGCCATATAAACTCATATATATTTACCCTTTACACCCTTTGGTAAAGGTACTTTCAAGGTGGATTTCTAGATAGTTCTTGTTAGTAATCCCTTGGTGCTGGGGGGAATACCCCAGGGCCATTTCCCATGCTTGGGGTAATGAAATGCATTTTTATGCTGAGTTTAGCTTTGAGAAAGGCCACATATGAGCAACAAGGAGGCTCTCAAGAGGTAACTCTTAGACATCCTGCAATACTAGTATAAGTTTCAATTTCAGGAGTTAAGGTTCACAAGTACAGTAATCTATATTAAGGGCCCATCAATGGACCATCCTCCTTCACTAATCATTGCCCTTATGCTCTGGGGATTCTTGCTGTTCCATTGCAGAATGTGGCAGAGCTCCCCAGGGTGGAAATTCGATATTTAAGTTATTGTGTGACTCTCCACCCACCGTGACAATGACCCAGGAACAATTGAACACGTTTATATACATATAAGGTACTCATAGTCCCATGTATCACCCATCACTGACACCCTGCACAAATGATCCTCCCCTGTCATAGTTGTAACCCTTCCATGATCCAAAACATCTTCATAAATGAATACAACAAATTACTCTAATACAATTAATAACAAAGTGAAATAATAATGAGTTTTAAAAATAAGAAATAAAATACAAAATATTTTAGAAAATAAAAAATTAAAATATTTTGAAAAAATAAAAAATAATGAAAAATATTTTTAAATTATTTTTTGACATTAGGTCTTTAATAAATGTAAGATCTGCTGTCGTCTATGTATAGTGACATTTTCTAACATTTATTTCCCAGGATCTTATTTTTTCATTTTGTCTTCAAAGAAATTTTAATTACAGAAAAATCTTGTACAGAATATAGGCTTTGCTCTTTCCCCTATTAATAATGTTTTATATGTGAATGGTACATTTGTTACAGTTGATGTGCAAATATTGAAACATAGCTACTAACCATGGTAAATGGTTTACATTATGGTTTACATTTTGGACCATACACTTTTATAAGTTTTGATAAAATTTAACATGGCCTGTATCTCACACTTCCATAGCACCCCAAATGCCCCAGGTTCCATCTATTCTATTCCTCCCTCCCCTCCCTTCACTCAGGATCCATGGCAACCACCAGGCTACACTCCTTGAAGATCAAGATTCATAGTTACTTGCACCAGTATTGAGGGCTTGACATACTGCTCTGTCCTCCCTTGTTAGGCCATGCCTATCCTCTCTAGACACTCCTGCCCCTCTATTTGATAACATAGCAGGACACCCCAAGATAGGAGTTCAATAACTTCCCATTCATTATGGGGTCTTCACCCACTGATAAACCCATTATGACATAATGAATACTCACACATTATGAATAATGAATGCTCCCTAGAAGCATGCCCCAGGTATGCTTTGTCCTGAATGTCCCCCACATCCAACACTCTAACCAGTTACCCTCCCTTGCCTTGTTGCCAAAAGAACATTCCCAACATAGTAGTTTTAACTACATACCTGCCAATCCCAAGTGTTCAACTGCTCCCTCCCCCAATCTGCTCCCCATTTCCATGAACAGTCCAACCCACCCTTCCCACCCTACCCCCTGAAAAACCAGCACCACCCAACCCAAAGTTATACCTGCAACACTGTCACACCCCTCTGCTGCACAACTATACACTTTGACCTTATCACAGATTTTGCCCATATGGATGTTGGCTCACAAACTTCTCCTTTTCTTAGGCTTCTAAACCTATCTTCCAGACTCTAACTCTGTGAATCTGCTCAATTTACTTAATTGCTATGAGTGAGGTCATGTAATATTAGTCCTTCAGTGTCTGGCTTGCATCACTCAACATTATCCATGTGATCTTGGGTGTTAATACTACATTCTTCTTATAGCTGAGTAATATCCCACTGTATGTATATACCACAATTTGTTTATCCATTCATCTGTTGAAGGGCATTTGGGTTGAGTCCAACTTTTGGCAATAGTGAATAATGCTGCTATGAACATTGGTGTGCTTATATCTGTTCATGTCCTTGCTTTCAATTCTTCTGGGTACATACCCAGCAGTGGAATTGCTGGTTCATATGGCAGCTCTATATTTAGCTTTCTGAGGAACTGCCAAACTGCCTTCCAAACTGGCTGCAACATTCTACAATTCCACCAGCAGTGGATGAGGGTCCCCCTTCCTCCATATCCTCTCCAATACTTGTAGTCCTCTGTTTTTCTTAATAGATGACAGTCTAATGGGTATAAGTTGATATCCCATTGTAGTTTTGATTTGCATTTCCCTAATAAGTAGTGATGTTGAGCATCCTTTCGTGTGCTTTTTAGCCATTTGTATTTCTGTTTTGGAGATGTATCTATTCAAATCACTTGCCCATATTTTAAATGGGTTGTTTGCCTTTTGATTTTTGATGTTTAGAAATTCTTTATATATGCTGGATATTGTGCCCCTATCAGATATATAGTTATCAAATATTCTCTCCCATTGAGTAGGCTGCCATTTTATTTTCTTAATAACGTCCTTTGAGGTGCAAAAGTTTTTAATTTTGAGGATATCCCATTTATCTATTTTTCATTTTGCTCCTTGTGCTTTGGGTGTGAAGTCTATGAAATCATTTCCTATTACAAGGTCCTGTAGAAGCATCTGTACATTATCCTCCATGATTTTTATGGTCTTGGCTCTTATATTTAGATCTTTGATCCATCTTGAGTTGATTTTCATATAGGGTGTGAGATGTTGTTCCTCTATCATTCTTCTGCCTATGGATATCCAGTTCTCCATGCACCAGTTGTTGAAGAGGCCATTCTCTCCCAACTGAGCAGGCTTGTGACCTTGTCAAATATCAGGTGACTGTATATGTGAGGATTTATATCAGAACTCTCAAATCGATTCCACTGGTCAATGTGTCTATCCTTGTGCCAATACCATGTGGTTTTTCACCACTGTAGCTTTCTAGTATGTTTTGAAGTCAGGTAGTGTGATACCTCCAACTTCATTTTTCTTTTTCAATATGTCTTTGGTGATTCGGGGCCTCTTACCATTCCAAATAAATTTTGTAGTTAGTTTTTCCAATTCCTTAAAAAATACAGTGCTATTTTTTTATTGGGATTGCATTAAATCTGTAAATTTGTTTGGATGAGATAGACATCTTGATGATGTTTAGTCTTCCTATCCATGAACAGAAGATATTCTTCCATTTATGGAAGTCTTCTTTGAGTTCCTTTAACAATGTTGTATAGTGTTTTGCATATAAGTCCTTTACATCTTTAGTTAAATTTATAACTAGGTATTTGATCTTTTTGTTATTATTGTAAATGGTATTTTTTTCTTGATTTCCTCCTCAGATTGGTCATTATTGGTGTCCAGAAATGCTAATGATTTTTCAGCATTGATCTTATAGCTTGTGATGTCACTGAACTCCTTTATAAGTTTTAGAATCTTTGTTGTAGATTTCATGGGGCTTTCTAAGTATAGGATCATGTCATCTGCATTTAATGAAGTTTTTACTTTTTCTTTTCCAATTTTGATGCCTTTTATATCTTTTTCTTGCCTCAGTGCTCAAGGAAGTACTTCTAAGACAATATTAAATAAGAGTGGTGATAGTGGGCATCCTTGTCTTGTTCCCATTCTCAGAGGGATGGTTTTTAGGATTTCACCATTGAAGATAATGTTAGCTTTGGGTTTTTCATTCTATTCCTACCTTTTGCAGTGTTTTTATCAGGAAAGGGTGCTGTATTTTGTTGAATGCTTTTTCTGTGTGTATATAGATGATCATATGATTTTTTTTCTTTCAATCTGGTTATGTGGTTGTTTTGGTCAGCCACAGGTGTGCCTTTTGAAATACACCAAAGATTGGTCAGTCTTTATAAAGGGTATTTATTTGGGGTAGATGCTTACAATTACCAGGCCACAAAGCATAAGTTTCTTCTCATGCCAAAGTCCACGTGTTGGAGCAAGATGGCTGCCAACGTCTGCAAGGGCTCAGGCCTTTTGGTTCCTCTCCTGCCGGGGCTGCATTTCTCTCTGGGCTTAGCTTCTGTTTCCTCCACAAGTTCAGCTGTAGACCATGAGGTTCTCTATGCGTTGCATCTCTCCACAAGGCCAGCTGTATACTATCGGACAAACGGCTCACTCCAACATCAGAACTGCTTCTCAAGTCTGCTTCTCCAAATCTCTGCAACTCAAATCTGCTGCCTAGCCTTTATACTTGAGACCACACCCACGGGGGGGCGGGGCCCAAATGTCCTCCTGACATGGCCCACTTAATGCCCTTATCATATACCAGTCATGCCCAGATGAACAGATGAGTTTACAAGCATAATCCAATTTATATTTTTGGAATTCATAACTACATAAAACTCAAACCGTTACAGTGGTGCATTACGTTGTTTGATTTTCTTATGTTGAACCATCCTTAAATACCCACGAAGAAACCCACTTGGTCATGGTGTATGTTTTGCTATGTTTTTGAACATGATTAGCAAGTACTTTGTTGAGGATTTTAGCATCTCAGTTCATTAGAAAAATTGGTCTGTAATTTTCTTTCTTGTGGTATCTTTCTTTGGCTTTGGTAATAGGGTAATGTTGGCATTATTGAATGTGTTAGGCTGTTAGTTCTTTCTGGAATATTTGGTAGAATTCAGCTGTGAAAACCACTCTGCCCTGGGCTCTTCTTAGTTGGGAGATTTTTAATGACTGAGTCTATCACTTTACTTGTAATTGGACTGTTGAGATCATCAATTTGTTCTTTCATCAGTTTAGGGTGCTTGTGAGTTTCTAGGAATTTGTCCATTTCCTGTAAATTATCATTCTTGTTAGCATATAATTTTTCAACGTATTCTCTTATGATATTCTTTATTTAGGTAGGGTCAATAGTGATATCACCTTCTTCATTCCTTATTTTGTGTATTTGCATCTGCTCCCTCTTTTTCATTGTTAGTCTCACTAAGGGTTTGTCAATTTTATTGATCTTCTCAAAGAAGCACCCATTGCCTTTATTTTTTTTCAGTTCTTTCTAATTTTCTATTTAATTTAGTTTTGCTCTAATCTTTGTTATTTCTTTTTCTCTGCTTCCTTTGGGGTTAGTTTGTTGTTGTTTTTCCAATCATTCCAGGTGTGCAGTTAATAATTCAATTTTAGTTCATCCTTCCTTTTTAATATATGCTTTCAGAGGTATGAATTTCCCTCTCATTACTGCTTTGGCTGCATCACATTGGTTTTGATATGTTGTGTTATCATTTTCATTCGATTTGAGGTAGTTCCTGATTTCCTTTGAGCTTTCCTCCTTGACCCACTGTTTGTCCAAGAGGGTGTTGTTTATCTTCCATATCTTCATTTCTAATCATTTTTTTGACTCTTAGTGATTTCCAGTTTCATTCCATTGTGGTCAGAGAAATTACTTTGTGTAATCTCAATCATTCTGAACTCATTGAGAATTGTTCTGTTGCCCAGCATGTGGTCTATCTTAGAGTATGATCCATGCGCACTTGAGTAGAATGGATATCCCACTGTATTTGGGTGTAGCATTCTGTATATGTTTATTAGGTCCTGCTCATCTAATGTATTACTCAGGGTCTTTGTTTCTTTACTGATTCTCTGTCTAGATGTTCTGTCTTATGTTGATAATGGTGTATTAAAGTCTCCCACTATAATTGTAGAGGCATTTATTTTCCCACTTAGTTTTTCCAGTGTTTGCCTCATATATTTTGAGGCACACTGATTAGGTGCATAAATGTTTATGACTGTTCTCTCTTCTTCAGATAGTACTATTTTTACTAATATATAATGTCTTTCTTTATCTGTTATGATTGTTTTGCATTTAAAGTCTATTTTGTCTGATATTAGGATAGCTACTTCTGGTCATTTTTGGTTATTCTTTGCTTGTAAAATTGTTTTGCAGCCCTTCACTTTCAGCATCCTTGAATGCCTGGGTCTAAGGTGGGTTTCTTGTAGACAACATATAGATGGGTCATATTTCCTTATCCATTCTAGCATTCTGTGCCTCTTGACTGGTGAGTTTAATCTGTTAACATTCATTCAGTGTTATTACTCTCAACGAATTTCTTACATCTACCATATTTTCATTGTGTTTATGTATGTCCTATGTTGTTTTTGTTTCTTTTTTATGTTTTGTTAGTTTTTCTTCCATTCTCCTCCAACTCTCTCATGTTTTTTCCTTTCAACCTTTAGAACTTCCTTTAGTATTTCTTGAAGTGTAGGCTTCTTATTGGCATATTCCCTTAATTTCTGTTTATCTATGAATAATT
>PVKH010041301.1:0-10922 GCA_004027955.1 Chaetophractus vellerosus
TGGTCATTTTTCTTCTCTTATGGGGTAGAGAAGAACAAAGTTATAGTAAATTTAATGGGCTTTTTCTTTTTCTGTTTGCACTCCTCTTTTACTTACTTCTTTTCTAGATCTATCATTCTCATTAAATTGTCATAAAAATATACCTTTAACTTAATGAAAAGAATTCTGTGTGGTATTGAGGTTATAAAGAAAGCATTTCCTTTCATTATTACCATGGGAAATTTTTGGTAAATGATTTTTTTTTCCTGTGGCTCTTTGGTTTGCTCGATTTTAGGTTTTTCATAATTATTCCATAGTTACTGGTTCTCCCTCAGAGCTAAATTGAATCATTTTGAGTTTATTCCAACCTTTAATATTACTTTCAAATTATTGGGTATCCAAGTAGAGAAGGTTTTTTCATAAATAACATTTCAAAGCCACACCACTGAATGGCTGAAAACCTGCTGTTAGCTTCTCAGTCTTTTCTCTCAGGTTCTCCCAAAACAGCTTTAGCTGAACAGTGAGCGCTGTGGCTGTGTTGCAAAGATGAAAGCAAAATTCCTTGTGTGAAACCCAAATTGAAATCACAGAAGGCAGGATTCACACTGCTAATTGTTGCTTAGCAATAAAATGTGCAAAACATGCTAATGGAACAGTGATATCAGGCACCAGAGGCATCTGTATCCACCCTGGAAGTAAATCAGGGCTTTAGGATGCCAACAGTTTCAGCAAGAGGAGGAATTCCATCCCCTAGGAGGCCAGGGAGGGTTTCAGACTCCCTCCTCCTCAGTTGAAAAGAGAAAGCCCCTTTATCCATTAGATACTACTGTCTTAGTGATTGAAGACTGCAAGGAAATAGACTCAGAGTTTCCTGTTATCCTAAAGAGTCCCTCCTGGAGTTGCTCATACCTATAAGAGATAGAAATCATTTCCCTGTTAAACAAAAAGCTTGTCAGTAAAGATAGAAGTGCAACTCCCAGTTCATGTGTTTGCTAAGGGAGCCAAGGAGAAGCAGAAGCTTCTATCGCAGTCGCCCTCATCACATGTGCTCTGTGGGTGATAGTTATGCCTCCAATATTAAAGCTGGGTCAGAAGAACTAAAACAAACTCACAAACAAAAAGCCCACAGGGTACAAGAATAAACAGATGTGTGGTCTTAGCCTGAGAACTGACTCCAGCCTTCTCGGTTCTATTTTGTTTGCTCCACCTACATTTGTTTCTGAGAAGGTTTCAAGGTAAAAATTTCCAAGTTGTCTTAAAAGGAATCTCCAATCTCTCAGATGACATTTAAATGAACAGTATAATGATCATGCAGGTATGTGAGGGGATTAAATAAATAGAACCTTGCTTCATATTAAATCAAATTAAGGAAAAATCATACCCACTCCCAGAAAAAGACAAGTGCTTTCAGAGGGAGATGAAAACTCCTGTATACCACAAGATGATTATTGAGCAGCAGATTGTTGACAAGCCAAGTCACAATTTGCCTTCCCTTAAAGTCTTTCACAGATACAGATGGCATGGTTGCACATGGATATTTGTCCTGCTCTGTGCTGGGTGCTGTGGGCTATATAAACACTTAACATGTGGTTTCTGACTTGTTAATGGTGAAAAAAGGATAATAGGCATGGGCCAATTGGGGAAATACAAGAGACTATATAAAAGCTAAAAAACCTGCATGCTGAAAACTAATTCATTTATTTCGCAGAGTTTGATACCCTTCCTTTAATGATAATCTCTAATTCCCGAGATTGTTGGATGGAAAATCCAGATGCTTAGCACCCAGGATACACTTTAAAAAAAAACAAAAAAACGTTGCTATTGAAGTATAACTTACACACTTTATCATGATAATTTTAGTGGTAAACTCAGTGAATGTTCACTTACTTAGCATGTACTCATGTAGCCACCACACAGATAAAGATACAGAAATTTCTGGCACTACAGAATTCTCCTCCAATCAGTTCTGCTCCAAAGATAACCACCATTCTGACTTCTACCACCACAGATTTCGTTTCGTCTGTTGTTGAATTTCATATACATGAGGTCAGCGGCCATTTTACTCTTTGGTGTCTGGCTTCGTGCACTCAATATTACGTCTGTGAGATTTATCCGTGTCCCACATAGCAGAAATGTGTTGCTTTCCATTACAGTGTAGACTATACTGCATTGTGTGACTATTCCACAATATATCTATCCATTCTCCTTTCATGGATATGTAGGAACTCCCTCGCCCCCAATTTTGGACTAATATAATGTATAAACATTCTTGTACATGTCTTTTCAATGGGTTGTACCAAATTACACACTCATCAGAGATGGAGTTCCAGATGCCCCGTATACTTGCCAAAATTGGGTATTGTTAGTCTTTATAATTTTACACATGCTGGTGACGTAATTTGCCTTTTCCTAAGGACCAGTGATGTTGAAGAATTTTTTTTATATGCTCTTTGGCAATTTAAGGAGACTTTTCTGTAAAAGAGCTCCAACAGCTATTTTTGAGAAGGACTGAGGTTTCAAAAGATCAGGATCTAGGTCTGTGGATCTGTGTCTAACTAAATCCTGATTAGCAGAGGATGCTGGAAGCCATAACTTTTGTAAAAGGGGTAACCACAAAAGTGAGTTGCGAAGATTGTGGGAAGCTGGCAAAGTAGGACACAATCCTTCCACCAAAACAACTGTTAAACAGGCAGGAATTGTCTGAAACAACTGTTTTGAAACTGGAGGCAAGAACACTGTAGAGCATCCAGGGAAGAGTGGGAGGAAGAGGCTGATAAATTATGGTAAAGAACAATAAATTGATCTCTCCATGCAGTGGCTATGGGTGCCCATTCCCCACTCTCACAGAAGCCACCATGGGGTCCAGCCCCTGGCTAGCCCACTTGTGACAGAAAGGGACACAAAAGCCCTCTTCCCCAAGGATAGAGGTGGACACAACTAATCACTGATCACAGCTTTTGATGAGTGACTTGGGACCACTGAGGGCATAGCTCTGAGTGCAGCCAGTACTTCAAACTGCCTCAGACAGGGGTGGCCCTGGTAGAGACTTAAAAATGCTCTGCTTCCTTGGGGTTTTGGGAAGTTGTCGAAGAAGCTCTTGGCACCTGTAGCAGTTTGGCAGTTTGATATAGTTATGAATTCCAAAAATAGATATTGGATTATGCTTGTAAACTGGTCTGTTAATCTGGGCATGATTAAGTTATGATTAGGGCATTGACTGGGCCACATCAGTAGGGTGTTGAGCCCCGCCCCTTGGTAGGTGGGGTCTCGAAGATAAAAGACACAGCAAAGGACAGTGTTGGAGCAGTTTTGAGTTGGAGTTGTGATGCGGAATCTTAAGCTGGAACCCCAGGAAGTAGCGTACAAAGGAGCTTGGTCGTGAGGAAAGAGAGAAGGCCCTGGGAAGAGAAGCAAGCCATTTTCCTGATAGTCTACAGCTGGCCCTGTGGCACAAAACAAGCCTGAGCCTAGAGAGAGGCAAGCCCGGGGAAGACAGGAACCCAAGAAGCCTGAACCCTGGCAAACGTTGGCAGCTGTCTTGCTCCAATACGTGGCAATGGACTTTGGTGAGGGAAGAAACTTACGCTTTATGGCCTGGTAACTGTGGACTTCTACCCCAAATAAATACCCTTTATAAAAACCAACTGCTTTCTGGTATTTTGTATCAGCACCCCTTTGGCTGACTAATACAGCACCTATCCTGATCCCCTCCCCAGGAAACTGTGGGGCCGATCTGCACCCCCTCCGTGGGTCCCTGGCCCTGTTCTGGCTGGGAAACACTGAACTTGGGAAAGTCCTCTCTGGCATGCCCTGGCTCCCATAATTTGCCTTCCAGACAAAAGCACTTGAAGACAACAAAAGAAGTGTAAAAAAATATAGAGGCTGATGTCTGGGGCAAAGGCTTGTTGGCTTCAATATTCAAACACACATGAGAGGGAGGTCTGTCTCCTGGGAAAAAGGAGATGAGCAAACTCCTGTAAACAGGGAAACTGCAAATTAATTAATAATGCTTTACAAATATGTACCAATAAAACTGATTTTTTAAATAAATAAATAAATAAATTTTAAACAAATTTTTTTAAAGCCCAGGACAAGACAGAGGCCCAGAAAGACAGGGAAAACCTTGTACATTGCTTTCTCCTTGGGCAGACCTCCCTGATAGGAGGGCAGAAGCTCAAGAAAATCTGTCTTATCACCAGCTGTTTGCAAAATCAAGAAACAGGCATATGAAGGAATAAACCCCAGAATTGCATTTTAAAATATTGAAAAGTGAAGTGTGCAAAAAGGAGTCCAAGACAAACAAAGAAACAGGAAATGATAGTCCATCCAAGGGGAAAAGACAAAAATTCAGAAACCACCAATGAAGAAGATGAGAATGTGGACATACTGAACAAAGTCTTTAAAAAAATAATCTTAAAAATGCTCAAGGTGATGAAGGAAAACACAGAAAGAGAACTAAAGGATATCAAGAAAACAATGAATGAACAATGTGAGAGTCTTAGTAGAGAGACAGAAAATTTTTAAAGGAGTCAAACAGAACTACTGGATTGGAGACCACAATAACTGAAATGAAAAGTGCCCAGTGTTCTAGTTTGCTACAGGGCTACCAATGAAAAAAATACCAGAATTGTGTTGACTTTTATAAAGTAAATTTATTTGAGGTAAACACAGTTCTGAGGCTGTGAAAATGTCCAAATCAAGGTATCATCACATGCTTTCTCACCAAGGGTCAGCTGCTAGCAGATCCTGGAGTCCTGCCACATCGTGAGGCAAGATGGCAGGTCTGCCAGTCTCTCTCTACTTTCTTCTTTTTTTTCTTTTTAAGATTTATTTATTCATTTATTTCTCCACACACACACACACACACACACACACCCTTGTTGTTTTATGCTCGCTGTCTGCTCCCTGTGCCCATTTGCTCTGTGTTCTTCTGTGCCTGCTTGTCTTCTCTTTAGGCAGCACCAGGAACTGATCTTGGTACCTTCTGGAGTGGGAGAGAAGTACTCAATCTCTTGGACCACCTCAGCTCCCTAGTCTGCTGCGTCTCTTATTGACTCTCCTCTGTGTCTCCTTTTGTTGTGTCATCTTGCTGCACCAGCTCTCCATGCGGCCATCACTCCTGTGGCCAGCACTCCATGAGGGCCAGCACTCCGTGTGGGCCAGCTTGCCTTTCACCAGGAGGCCCCAGGAATCAAACCCTGGACCTCCTATATGGTAGATGGAAGCCCAATCACTTGAGCCACATCCATTTTCCTCTACTTTCTTCTGAAGCTCAGCTGTGGGAGATCAGGCATCTCTCCCTGGGCTTTTCTCCTTGAGCCTCTCAGGGCTTCTTTGTCTTTCTACAGCTTTGGGTGAATTTGGTGTCCTCTCTCTCACATGGCAGGGTCAAAATGACAGAGTTCCCTTTCTCTGTGTCTTTTCTTTCTCTCTGTGTGTTGTCAATTTATGTTAGACCCAGCAAGATGGTAGAGACTCAACTTGAGCCATGCCTCACTGAATTAGTCTAATCAAAAACTCTACAGTGATCTAATGAAGTGATCTAATCAGAAGTCCCATAACTGAATTTAATGCAATCAAAGAGTCCCATACCCACAGGAATGGATTAGTTCAAGAACACAATCTTTTCCGGGATTCACAAAATTCAAACTGTCACACCTGTAAGGTTTCAAGAGCAGAAAGGAGCTGGCAAAAGAAAGAATCAGTGAACTCGAAGGCAAGACACTTGAAATGAGTCAGGCTGAGAAGCAGACGGAAAAAAGAAATGTTAAAAGTGAAAGTAACCAAAGACAGCTATGGGACACTATCAAGCACATGTATATTCATGTTAAGGGAGTTGCAGAAGGAGAAAAGAGAGAGAAACGGACAGAAGGAATAGTCAAAGAAACAATGGCAGAGAACTTCCCAAATTTAGCAAAAGACATGAATATGCACATCCAAGAAGCCCACAGAACAAAAAACAGGATAATCATGAAGAAAAATGCACCCTATCATATGTTGATCGCTCTATCAAATGCAAAGGAAAAGTATAGATTTCTGAAACCTGCAAGAGAAAAGCAACATGTCACCATACAAGGGAATCCCAATTAGATTGAGTGCTGATTTCTCATCAGAAACCAAGAAGGCAAGAGGTCAGTGGGTTGAAATGCTTAAAGTGCAGGAAAAAAACAACTGCCAACCAATAATTTTATATCTGGTGAGATTTTCTTTCAAAAAATAACGGAGAGATTAAGACATTCTCAGATAAACAAAAGCCTAGGGAGTTTATCACCACTATACCTTCCCTACAAGCAATGTTAAAGTGAGTTCTTCAGACTGAAAGGAAAAGAAACTAGACAGTGGTTCAAAGTGGCATAAAGAAATAAAGACCTGCAGTAAAGGTAACCATTTAAGTAATTATAACTGCCAGTATTATTGTAGTGTATTGTCTGAAATGTTACTACACTTCTTACTTCCTGAAAATGCATAAAAGGTATGATAAAACTATGTTTTTGGACATATAATGTACAAAGATACAAGTGGTACAAGTACACAGAAAAGGTGGGGGACAGAAGAGTATAGGAAAATTATATTTCCATACTATTGAAGTTAAGTTGGTATCAAACCAAATATGATTGCTATATATTCCAAGATGTTAGGTTTTAACCCCATGTTAATGACAAGAAAACTAGATGAAAAATATAGAAATGAGAAGACAGTCAATGTAGTACAACAAAAAAAATCAAATAAATGTGAAAATAGGCAGTAATGGAAGTGAGGGGCAAAAAAGGTATATGACTTACAAAGTCTAAATAGCAAAATGGCAGAAGAAAGCCCTGTGTTATCAGTAAAGTTAAATGTAAATGGATTAAATTCCCTAGTCAGAAGGCAAAGATTGGCAGAATGGATAAAAAAGCATGACCCAACCATATGATATCTGCAAGAGACTCACCTTAAATTAAAAAATACAAGTTGAAGGTGAAAGAATGAAGACAGATAAGCCATCAAAGTAGTAACCAAAAGAGAGCTGGAGTGGCTAACCTAATATTGGATAAAAATAGACATTAAGTCAAAAACAGTTACAAGGGACAAAAATGGTTTCTATATAATGAAAAAGGGGAGACTTCAACAGGGTGATGCAACAATTATAAATATTTATACACCTACAGCACAGCCCCAAAATATAAGTAGCAAATACTGACAGATTTGAAGAGAAAAATTGATGGTTCTACATTAATAGTAGGAAACATGAACAGACCACTTTCAATAATGGATAGAGCATCTAGTCATAAGATCGATAAGGAAGTACATGACTTGAAAGATACTCTAAACCAACAAGACCTAACAAACATATATAGAACACTTTACCCAATAAAAACAGAATATACATTCTTCTTCAGTGCACATGGATCATTCTCCAGGATGGACCATATGTTGGATCACAAAACAAGTCTCAATAAATTCAGAAAATATTGAAGTCGTACAATATATATTCTCTGACCACGTCAGAATGAAGCAAGAAATCAATAACAGAGGGAAAATGGAAAATTCATAAATATATGGAAATTAAACAACATACTCTTAAACAACCAATGGGTTAAAGAGGAAATCAGAAGTGAAATTAGGAAATATCTTGAGGTGAATGAAGGTGAAAATACTACATACTAAAACGTATGGGATGCAGTGAAGGCAGTGCTGAGAGGGAAATTTACAGCTCTAGTATTAGAGGTTGCATAAGACTTACCTCTTGAGAGCCTCCTTGTTGCTCAAATGTGGTCCCTCTCTAAGCCAAATTCAGCATATAAATTCATTACCTTCCCCCTGGCATGGGACATGACTCCCAGGAATAAGCCTCCTTGGCACTGAGGGATTCCTACCAAGCACCAACTAGCAATGCAATTGGGAAAAGACTTTGACCATAAGGGGGAAAGGGAAAAGACAAATGAGTTTATATGGCTAAGAGACTACAAAGTGAGTCAGGAGGTTATTCCAGAGGTTACGCTTATGCACATCTCAGCAGGATGTCATTGACGGCCAAAGTAAATATTGCCCCAATTAGCAGGGCTCCTGAGGGCTCTGGAGACATCTAAACACCATAGCAGAGCAGACAGCTCAGGAGTTTGATGCCTTGCTAGTTGGCCTTACCTGGGAATTTATGCTCCCCAGTGTGACAGAGTTAGACTCAATTGTGGTTTCCCTACACATGACACTTCTGCCCCTTCTATTTGAATGTATGGTTAGCATTAGAGTTGATAGGTATATGTCCAAGAGGCCTAAATCTTTGGGCAGTCCATGTGCTAGTTGGGCCCTGAATCTCAACAGAGTTGCAGCATCTACTCTCCAGTTCATTGGACTTATCCAGGGCAACTAACAAGGAGATGATGATGGACAATGACCATTCTAAGTAACAGAGAGAATCTGTAACTGCAAGCAAGATAGCCCCATCCATCTGCCCTATGGGATCTAAGCCCTCTCTCAACTAGAGGCAGAGCAAGCATCACCATCCCAGAAACCTCAGGATTGGGGAATGAACTATGGGCTAGAGTAGGCTTACTCTTTATTTTTCTATAGACTTATTGTTATTCTAACAATTGAAGAACCTTTATCATTCATGTGGAGGCAGTGGCCATCAGAGATTCTGAGGGGAGGGAGAGGGAAAAATAGGTGTAATATGGGGGCATTTTCAGGACTTGGGAATTGTCCTGAATGATTTTGTAATGATGGATACAGGCCATTATATATCTTGTCATAACTTATAAAATTGTGCAGGAGAGATGTAAACTACAATGTAAAGTATAATCCATGCTTGGTGTCAATGCTTCAATATGTGTTCATCAATTGTAACAAATGTACTACACTAATGAAGGGTGTTGTTAATGTGGGAAAGTGTGGAAGGGGTAGGAAGTGGAGCATATGGGAATCCCCTATATTTTTTATGTAATATTTATGTAATCTAAGTATCTTTTGAAAAAAATTTAAGTATATTAAAAAAAAATAATAAAGTTCAACTATTTTTTTAAAAGATGAGCAAACCAAAACTAAAGTGAACAGAAGGAAGGAAGTAAATATTAGGGCAGAGATAAATGAAATAGAAAATGAAAAGATGCGATATAAAGAATCAACAGACCCAAAAGTTGGTTCTTTAAAAAGATCAACAAAATTTGCAAAACTTTAGCTAGACTGACAAAGGAAAAAAACAGAGAGGGTATAAATAATAAAAATCAGAAATGAAAAGGGGGGTATTACTACCTAACCTGCTGAAATAAAAAAGGACTGATAGAGGATACCACAAACAATTGTATGCCAACAAATTAGATAACATAGATGAAATGGACAAATTCTTAGAAATATGCAAACTATATACATTGACTCAGGAAGAAATAGAAGATCTCAACAAATGAATTACTCATAAAGAGATTGAATCAGTTATTGTTACCATAAGCATGGCTATTTGCAATAGAAGGGCCCACCTGATCTGACACCACCTTGTGTTTACACTTTTCTTATTTTTAAGAAGACATATTTTCTGAACATTCTTCAAATAAGGATAGTGGGAAAAGTTGTCATCTTCTGTAGTTACTTCCTTCTGTAATTAGGAGTGAAGAAAATTTTCATATAATTTTGGTGGATGCTCTAGACATAGACTCACAAAGACAATATAGGCAACAAGACAAGCAGAGGGCAATCAAAAGAAAGGCAGTACTTCAGAGAGCCATTCTTTTATCTCATAGGCAAGTTCATTAACACCTCAGAAAATGAATCAAGCTTGCCAAGACTTTCAACATGTTCAATATCTCTCTGCATATGATCCAATATAGAGGAGATATTATCATATTCATCAGGTATGTAGGTACAGTACTTAATACTAATCAATGCACAAGTTTCTCTTTTTTTATTTTTTATTTTTAAAAATATATTTAGAAATCATAAATGTTACATAAAAAATATAGGGGATTCCACATGCCCTGCTCCCCACACCACCCACATTTACCCACATTAACAACATCCTCCATTAGTGTGGCACATTCATTGAAATTAATGAACACATTTTGGAGTATTGCCATTAAGTATGGATTATAGTTTACATTGTAGTTTACACTCTCTCCCACTCAATTCTGTGGGTTATGGCAAGATACATAATGGCCTGTATCTGTCATTGCAATGTCATTCAGGCAATTCCCAAGTCCTGAAAATGCCCCCATATTATACCTGTTTTCCCTCTTCCTGACCTCAGAACCTTCACTGGCCACTGCCTCCACATCAATGATATAATTTCTTCCATTGCTAGAATAACAATAAGCTTATAGTAGAGCACCACCGGTAAGTCCATTCTAGTCCATAGTTCATTCCCCAATCCTGAGATTTCTGGGATGGTGATGCCCACTCCATCTCTAATTGAGAGGGGGTTTCAGTCCCATATGGTTGATGGATGAGACTCTCTTGCTTGCAGTTGTAGACTCTCGGTTCCTTGGTATGGTGGTTGCCCATCATCATCTCCTTGTTAGCTGTCTTGGGTGCATCCAATGAACTGGAGAGTAGGTGTTGCAACTCTGTTGAGGCTCAGGTCCCAGCTGGCACATGGAGAGCCCAAAGATTCAAGTTTCTTGGACATACACCTACCAACTACAGCACCAACTGTAGGTTCAAATAGAAGGGACAGAAGAACCATGTGTAGGGAAACCACAACTGAGTACAATTCTGTCACACTGGGGAGTACAAACTCCAAAGTAGAGCCCACTGGCAAGGCACCAAACTCATGACCTATCTGCCCTGACCCTAGTGCCTAGGTGTCTCCAGAGCCCTCAGGAGCTCCACTACTTGGGGTAGTGTCTAATTTAGCAGTCAATGAGATCCTGCTGAGACATGCATAAGCGTAACCTCTGGAATGACCTCCTGACTCACTTTGAAGTCTCTTAGCCATATAAACTCATTTGTCTTTACCTTTTCTCCCTTTTGGTCAAGGT
>PVKH010041302.1:0-10958 GCA_004027955.1 Chaetophractus vellerosus
CCTTAAAACAGGCACACATTGATTACCTCGCAGTTTCTGTGGGTTGGGAATACGGGCACACTTCACTGGATGCCTCTGGCTTGAGGTCTCTTCCAGGTGTCAGCAGGGGATCCAGTCATCTCAAGGCTTACTGGAGGTGGGCCCACTCCCAAGCTTGCTCTCATGGGTATTTGTAGGCCTCAGTTCCCGCGGGTAGTTGGCCTTAGATTTTGGCTCCTTGCCATGTAGGACTCTCCAAAGGGCAGCTCACAAGTTGGCAGCTGGCTTCCTTCAGAACAAGCCAACAAGAGAGAGGGAAAGGGTGAGCAAGACAAAAGTCTTGGTAGTTTCTTTCCATCACCTTTGCCATATTTTCTTCATTTGGAGCAAGTCACAGATCCCTCCTACTCTCAAGGGGAGACTAATACACAAGAGAGGGAGAACCAGAAGGGGAAAGTTCTTAGGGCCCATCTCAGAGGCTGCCCACCACAAAATGTGACCCAAAAGGTGAGGGCCAGCAAAATGCATTCTCTTTCTTATCTCTCTAGCTATAATTTCTAGCAATTAAAAATACACAAATAAATATCTCTGTGTTGGCTTTGGAAACAGAAGTGTAAGAATATGGCTATAAGTCAAATTTCTGTTCCAAGACAGAGCAGGATGAGGAGAAAGCCTGGTAGCAAGCAGCAGAGGTCAGGGCCACTGGTCCCTGAGGCTCTCATGGAGCACTTGGCCTGGGCAGGGTTTCCTTGTCCTTCTCCAAGGATCACCATCTCACTGATTTTTATAACAAGCCACTATCATTTTCCTCTCCACCCTTAAAAATAATTTTACCTTTGATTCCTCTTAAAATTTATGCCTGTGCCCTCCTGTCTAAAAAGCCGCCATGCATTTTCAAAATAACCCAGAGATTAGGGTTTTATTCAGTTTTATTTAGGGAGCTAAAGTGGCTTCAGCTTCTTGGCCCCTTGCTGTTCCTCAACCTCACAATTGAGATTATTTTAATGATAGCTGCATGTTTAACTTACCTTAGCCTATGGGACCAAACAGGTCCCTAAGAATAATAAATAAGAAGTTCCTACATGTTTAGCTTGGCCACTCTGTATTAATGTCCCATGTGGTTGATCTAGAACTTTCCTTTCATCCTGGTTCCAGTTAATAGAGCTTTGTTGGCCATGTACCAGGTTCTAGATGCCAAACATAATTTTCCAGATAGAACTAAAGGTTGTCCCAGAACCCTGGTTCTCAACACCAGCTCCTTGTCTACCTTTCTTAGACCCTGCAGGAGCTCCAGAGACGTTGCACCTGAGCTCTGGGCTCCATGCCCCTGCCCCCACCACTTGCTGCCTGGGCCCTTTTCTATGCTTTCTTTTGCCTTGTTCTGGGGTCTTTCATGATCACCTACCTTGTCCAAATTGGGCTGACTTATCTCTAGGTCCTAACATTCTTTTTTGTCTATTCTACTGAAGCCCAAACCTATGTTCTGTTACTTTCCTCAAGCATCTTTCACATTCTTCTCTGAGCCCGTTTTTAAAGTGCAGCACTCAAGATAACTTAATGCCTCAAGAAGGAAGCTAAATAAAGCATCCACTCATCAGGTCTCAAAAGCAGTTGTTTTGCTCAGTTTTGACCCCATGTGTCTAAATTCGATTTCTACCTGTCTGGCAGAGGCTCTTACTTGTCCAACCAATATCTGTTTCATCTTCTTCTACAGTAATAAGTGGCAGCTAGGTGCACAGGTGCCCCAGTGTATTATATCAGCTCTCTCTTGGGCTGCCTGGTAAGGCCATGATATTAAGTCTTCATCAGTGGAGCATGAGCAGAAGTGAAACGTGCAACTTCTGCCTCATTTGCTTAGAAAACACTTGCTTTGAAATTGCTCCCCGCTTTTCTTACTGCTAACTAGAAATAAGAATATGAGGGAAATCTTGGAAGCTCATGTTGAGCATGTTGGAACTATCCAATTATCTCAGGCATGACTTACTGAAACAGAAGCCACTTTCCTGTCCTGTGCCATTAGGTGATACAAAGTAAAATTCTATTTTGTCGATCCTTTATTTTTTGGTCCTCTGTGTTACTCAGCCTTCTCTCTAATATAACATTATTAATAGAAATCTTATATTTGATCATTTACAAAACAAATCAAAATTTCCTCATTCTTCCATAGGTTTAAATAGTGAAATAAGGGACAAACATTATTGATTAGGAAATAATTAAAATATGCTGCATGCTGGAAATCAGTCATTCAATTTTTCTACTTGCCTCACTTTGTCTTCTTGGTAGGCAGTGAGGATGGAGGGAGGGGAAGGTTAGGTTGCATTTATGCCTCATCAGTCAGAAAAATAATGAGTTTTAGCCAATTTGAATTTTCTAGATATTGGCATGATTGGTTATCACTTAATTGCCTGGATTGATTACATGCTGACATGAGAACCAAATTAATTTTTAAAGGAATCTTATTGACCATTTTGCAGTCTGAATACTTCTGCCCCATGGACAGAGATTGCATATATAACACTCATGGCAGGTGCTTGTATTATTTTTAGGTAGTGGAGACTGTAAGAAATAGAAGCAGCACAAAGAAAAGGGGGGCAAATGTCTACACTGCATGTAATCTGTGACAGTTAAAATTTTAAAGGACTAATGAATTTTTGAAAATTACTTTCATAGAAAACGTATAAAGAGCTTCTATATTAATGGTTCTTGAGCAACTTACGACCACAGACTGCCCCGAGAAGTTGATGAAACTTTGGACCCCTTTCCTAGAAAACTGCTCAAGAATAATTAATTTTGCATGCAGTGTGAGATAGTTCACTGACACCCACCAGTCCAGGCCCATCCAGAGATCACAGATTGAAAACATAGTTTTAGAGAGGAAGATTCAAAGCAAGCAGTTTTACAAGTTTATACACCAGCAAAAACTGGACCAATGCTGAGAGGCCTAGAAGAAGATAGCAAGCCTTGTCATTGAGTGGCTGACAGTCCATAGGTGAAAACAGACCTCATGCCAGATATTTACGATGAAATGTGTTGCAGTGGACGTGTGAGCAGCATGCAGGGATGAGAGAGGATGGAATTTAAAAACCCATCTGAGGGAGCTAGAAGTCCTTTGTGTTATATCAACTCATGTGGGTAATATCCACAAAGAGTGGCCAGCCCTGTGGAAGGAAGACTTCCACACCTGCATCCTTTTGTGATGACAATAATAATCTTTATGGAGCACTTAGTGTTTATCAGATACTAATATTCATTGAATATGCACAATAGGCCACAGCTATGAGGCAGATATTGATATCCTCCCATGTCTCAGATGAGAAACCGAGGCTCAGTTCAAGTGGCTTGCTCTTGTGACCCAGGTAGTGAGTGCTATCAGAGTCAATCAGGAGTCTGCCACTTTCTTGACCACCATGCTCTGCTAAGCACAAAACTATCTTATTTTCTAAGCTCTGTACTTAAAACAGTGTATCGGAGAATAGCGAGGGGCATGTTTATTGTGTACTAACTGCTCATACAGTTTCAACTAAGAAATTTTACTGGGTAGGCATTTCAGTGCACAAGAACCCAGTGGCATAGGTATTATTTCCCACATTTTACAGGCGAGGCACACAATTTAAATTGTGGTCCCTAGTCACACAGTCACAGGAGGCAAGGTCTATGTGTGAATACCGGCTTCTGACTCCTAGGTACTGTCGTCTCCACTATGTCCAACAGCTCTCCAGCACCTGGGGAAGCAGATACCATCTGGGGTTCAGAATCATATGATAAGTACTGAATCAAAATGGCTGCAACAAATGCCAATCCAGAATTCGGACTCACATTTATTTTGTGCAGGTCAAGATCAGACACAAAGATTTGAGCAATCTAAGATGACAAATTTATCATACCTAGTCTCCCTCCAGTAAATAGAAAAGTAAATAGGAGGTGGGGAAGAACTGTAATATAAGTTTGTTTTAGCTGCTGAAATTAAAATGTCATCAAATATCAGATGAATTAAAGCAAAGTACAAGTTCTAAGCCCAAAATTCAGTTCTCAGTATCCAGTAATAAAATGAGATTAAAAAAATATCTGTATGGCTTTTTCCTGCCTAAATTAACAATCACTCTACATAAGGTCTTTATAGAATATACATCTAGCATTAGGGGTCTATTGCTGAGTTCTATTAAAAATGATGGTATAGCTAAACAAGGAATGAATGATTCAGCATAAAATATTGGAGATGTAGTCCTTTTTCTTTTAAATTTGCTCTCCAGACCTACTAAGATGTTCTAATATCGCTGTCCAGTTTCAGAATTTATCATGGAAATTACATAGATGCCTGTTCTTCAAACCAGCCATCTCATGATAAGTACATTTAGATTTCCATCCATCTAGCTCACAGTTTGGGTTTTAGGCCAAGCACAGTATGTCCACATTCTTAAATGTATATTAACACTTGCAATGAAGAAACAAACATCAGTGTATCCAGTCATGTCCCATTGACAGACTATCATGTACACACAGAGACACACATTAAGAAGCTCATTTCCCCTCGATTCAGGTTCCCAGTTTATCACCACATGAACATTTCTCTGATATATTTTTAGTACGATGTGTTATCCTAGACTCATCATATGTTCACAGATTGTGGAGAGCCTGTGAAAGACTTTCTGCTGTACTTGTTACTGGGCAAAACCATGTCTGCTACCTGGTACTCATGCAGAATACACTGAAATGTGGAGACAGATGGCAGGACCAAGTGGGAGAGACACTGTCTGCAAGACTGGGAGAGCTTTGCTCTAGCAGAGGATGAAAGAGGAATGAACAAGTCCACCTCAGCATGAAAATAAAAGGAAAGTATAAAAGCATGTCAGTGTTGAAGGTCACTCCTTTTGATTTTGCCAATACCCTCGCCCCATGCGACCATGTGAACATTCCAAAGACAACGGTGACTACAGATTCCCCACATGGTGAGAGGGGCCTCGCTGTTCAAACTATAGGGTTTCGATGCTGCTGATTAGACTCATGATACTTTGCATGAGTTAAGTTGACAAACACAGTCACCTGAGGACATGTCCCAAATATTCCTCTCTACATTAGAGAATAAAAAGAAGCAACGTTTTAACTGGAGGCTGTTAGTCAAAATAATTCATTTAAATAGCGTTGGTAAACGAGGCTTCACGGGTATTTTATGCTCTGTGTTGTTCACGATGCTCTTGTTTTCACCCAATCACCAAAGCTAAGATAAAAATCCATTCCTCCATCGCAGTTCAAAGTTCCTTCTGTAGTTCCTTCCATGGAGAGAGAGGAAGTTAGTCAAATTTGAGTTTGTGTGCCTTCTCCATGTGAACTTTTAGCCCTGGGCACCCAGGATATTTCCTTATTTTTATAGCTATAATGTACACGCTTATGCTTCTGAAATAGGCATGTCAGTTGGAATTCTAGGGCACAATGACAGCTGCTAGAAACCAGCCCATTTCTGGGAACGTCTCTGCAATAGTTAATCATGTATCTTCCCTTCTCGCAATTATACCCCTGGGTCACTCTCTTAAGGAAATACAAGTCATCTACCAAGGCTCCATAAATGGCTGCAACATGAATGAAGAACAAGGAAAAAATATTTACCTCAGTTATAGGTCATTATAAGTGAATTCTCATTGCTTAAACAATTTACACTTGATTAAATGTCCTTTCTTACGCTCTCCAGTGGCACATACTACATTGTATTATCCTTAGGATCAGGAGGCTGCTAAAATTTCAGATTCAGGCAGCGGACTGCCCCGGCACACTGGATGCAGCTCCCTTGGCTGCTGGAGCATCCTGGTCATACTGGAGGTGGCTCTAGTGGATGTTTTTCCTCCCCAAGGTGCCCTCATCTGTGAACTTCCAAAGATCCCAGACACTGGCCTATGTACAGTAGGCATTAAAGAAATATACACTATCTGACTGCATGCAACAAGGCCCTCCCTAAGCAAAATAAAACTATTATATTTAGATGAAGCCAATTTGCAGGTACAAGATGCCCTTAACTTCTGCTTTTCTGTGCAGTTACATAAAAGATAAGGGAGTTTGAAGAACACTTGACTCTGTTATTTTACATGATCATCCTGTTGGTTGAATGGGCTGGTCATCTGGAAATTTTCCAAAGTTGCAGTGTTGAGCAAAAGAATAAGAGCTGAGACAAAGAGGCAGGGTCCTAAACACCTGTATTAGTCAGGGTTCTCCAGAGAAACAGAAGTGACAGGAGATATATTTACATATATATGTATGTAAATATTAAGAGATTTATTATAAGAATTGGCTCACACAACCATAGGCATTGCCAAGTCCTAATTCCTTAAGTCAGGCTGCAATTTGGAAATTCCAATGAAGGATTCAATGAATTCCCCAAGAGACACTTGCTGGCTAAAGTAGAGATAGAAATTCTTCTTTCTGACTGCTGAAATCATAAGTTCTTCCTCTAGGGCCTTCAACTGATTGGATGAGACTTCTCTCATGGCTGAAGTTAATCTCCTTTGTTGATTGTAAATGTAATTAGCCTACATTAATCAAATGACTAAGGATGTAAATCCATGAAATACCTTCACAGTAACAACCAGGCCAGTGCTTGCTTGGCCAAACAACTGGACACCTTAACCTAGTTAAGTTGATACATGAAATTAACCATCACAACACCCAAACTGAGCTCTTTGTTACTTACCTCTGTAGTGCTGAACCTTTCTGCTTCAAATATACCCCTATTCCCTCAATGGTAAAGAATGACCTGTTTTATTCCTCAGGGATGTTCTGAGGATGTGTGTTCTCATGGTATTGTGTTATTTTTCTTTTTAAACAAATCACCCTTTTAAAGAATATATATCTTATTTACTTGTAAAAATAAATACCCATTGAAAAACACAGAAAAGCATAAAGTAGATAATGAATTTACTGGTAATTTTATTGTCTAAAACTAGGCAATATTAAATGAATAATAGTTAAATTCTTGAAATATTTATTTCCAGTACTTTGTGCCCCATAGAGGCACAAATGTTTCACTTTGTTCTTTCTAGAAAATTAAGATTGCATTATACGTAATTTTTTAATTTAATTTTTTTAATTAGAGAGGTTGCGGGTTTAGAGAAAAATCATTAAAAAAATCCAATGTTCCCATATATCCCTGCTCTTATTAACACTTTGCATTAGTGTGGAACCTTTGTTACAACTGTGAAAGAATATTATAATTGTACTATCAACTATAATCCATAGTTTACATTAGGGTGTATTTTTTTCCACCATAACACCCTATTATTAACACCTTGCATTAGTGTGACACATTTGTTATAATTCATAAAAGAACATTTTTATAATTGTACTATTAATTATAGTCCATTATTTACAATAGGGTTCACAGTGTTGTACAGTCCTGTGCTTTATCTTTTATTTTTTGTTCTAGTAATATTCGCATGCCTAAAATTGTCCCTTTTGACCATATTCATATATATAAATCAGTGCTGTTAATTACATTCACAATGTTGTGTTACTATCATCACCATCCATTTCTAAGATTTTACAATCAACCCAAATAGAAATTCTGTACAAATTAAGCATTAACTCCCCATTTCCTACCCCCAACCCAGCCACTGGAAACCTATATTCTAGATTCTAACTCTATGAGTTTGCTTATTTGATATCAGTGAGTTCAAACAATATTTGTTCTTTTGTGCCTGGCTTATTTCACTCAACATAATGTCTTCAAGGTTCATCCATGCTATTACATAATGCAGAACTTCATTCCCTTTTAATGTTGAATATTGTTATATTGTACGTATATACTTCATTTTGTTTATCCATTTATCAGTTGATAGATACTTGGGTTGCTTCCATCTTTTGGCAATTGTGAATAATGATGCTATGAACATCAGTGTGTGATTATCTGTTTGAGCCCCCACTTTCAATTCTTTTGGGTATATACCTAGTAGAAGGATTTCTGAGTCATATGGTAATTCTTTTTTTTTTTTTTTTTAAGATTTATTTATTTTATTACATATCTCCCCTTCCCCCTGCTGCGGCGGCGCGCTGAGAGTGGTCACTGCGCAGGCGCGGCTTTCCCCGCTTGTGGGCGGTCTCTGCGTCCGTTCACGGCCGGCTTTCAGTTCATGGGTGGCTGGCTGCACTCCATCCGCGGGTGACCTGCCCTGCCCGTGGCGGCTCTTGCCATATCCGTGGCAGCTTCTTGCCCTGCCCACGGCGGCTCCGGCCCGCCCATGGTGGCTTGCCATTCTCAAGGCGGTCTGCCCGCTAGGAGAGGTCCCCGGGAATCGAACCCGGGGCCTCCCATGTGGTATGCCGGCACCCTATCCACTGGGCTATCGAGCCGGCCCCCATATGGTAATTCTATACTCAACTTTCTGAGGAACTTCCAAACTGTCTTCTATAGAAGCTGCACCATTTTACATTCCCACCAGCAATGAATGAGTGTTCCTATTTCTTGATATCCTCTCCAACACTTGTAATTTTCTGTTTTTTTTTAATAGTAGCCATTCTATTAGGTGTGAAATGGTATCTTGTTGTGGTTTTGATTTGCATTTGCCCAATAGCTAATGATGTTGAGCATCTTTTCGTGTGCTTTTTAGCCATTTGTATATCCTCTTTGGTGAAATGTCTATTCAAGTGTTTTGCCCAGTTTTTAATTGGGTTGTAGGGTTTCTTTTTCTTTTCTGCGTGTTAAACCCTTATTGGATAGGTGGATTCCAAATATTTTCTCCCAATGAGTAGGCTGTCTTTTCACTTTCATGACAATGTTATTTTTTTTAAAGATTATGTTCTTTTTATTTCTTAAGATTTATTTTATTTATTTATTTATTTATTCCCCCCTTGCTGCTTGTGCTTGCTGTGTCCATTTGCTGTGTGTTTTTCTGTTTCTGCTTGTCTCCCTTTGTTGCGTCATCTTGCTGCGTCAGCTCACTGCGCTGTGCAGGCCGTCAGCTCACCGCATCATGCTGGCCGGCCAGCTTGCCTTCACCAGGAAGCTCCCAAATCGAACCCGGGGTCTCCCATATGGTAAACGGGAGCCCAACCACTTAAGCCACATCCACTTCCCGACAATGTCTTTTGATGCACAAAAGTTTTAAATTTTTGAGGCAGTCCCATTATCTATTTTTTCTTTTGTTCTTTGTGCTTTGGGTGTAAAGTCTAAGAAACCATCACCAAATGCAAGGCCTTGAAGAATCTTCCCTACATTTTCTTCTAAATGTTTTATAGTCATAGTTCTAATATTTGGGTCTTTGACCCATTTTGAGTTAATTTTTGTATAAGTGTGAGATAGGGGTCTTCCCTCATTCTTTTGCATATGGATATCCAATTCTTGCAACAATATTTGTTGAAAATGCTATTCTTTCCCAATTGAGTGGACTTGGCAACCTTGCCAAAAATCAATTCACCATACATGTGAGGGTCTGTTTCTGAACTCTCAATTTTATTCCATTGGTCCAAATGTCTATCTTTGTGGCAATACCATGCTGTTTTGACTGCTGTAGCTTTGTATTAACCTTCAAATTCAGGAAGTGTGAGTCCTCCAACTTCAATCTTCTTCTTCAAAATAGTTATCACTATTTGGGGCCACCTACCCTTCCAAATAAATCTGATAATTAGCCTTTTTATTTTTGTGAAGTAGCCAGTTGGAAATTTTTTTAAAGATTTATTTTATTTATTTACCCCCCCCCAATATTTATGCTCACTAGCTGCTCTCTGTGTCCGTTCATTGTGTGCTCTCTGTGTCTGATTGTCTTCTTTTTAGGAGGCACTGGGAACTGAACCCAGGAACTCCAATGTGGGAGGGAGGCACCCAATCACTTGAGCCACCTCCACTCCCTGCTTGTTGTGTCTCTCATTGTGTTTCCTCATTGCATCATCTCATTGCATCAGCTTCTTGCATCATCTCGTTGCACCAGTTCACTGCACCAAACCATGTGTCAGCTTGCGCTGACAACTCATCTTCTTTAGGAGGCGCTGGGAACTGAACCGGGGACCTCCCATGTAGGTGGGAGTCTAATTGCCATAATACTTATGTATACAAATGGTTAATAAGCACATGGAAATACACTGGATATTATTTGAAATCAGGGAAATTCAAATTTAAACCACAATGAGATACCACTATACATCCATTAAATGTTGGTGAGGCTGTTCAGCAACTGGAACATCATCAGTTGGTGGTGGGAGTATAAACTGCTACAACAGTTTTAGAAAAAGCTCTTTTAGTTTCTTTTAAAAAGTAAGGAAACACCTAGTGTATGACACAGCAATTCCAAGGAAACATGCCCCCAAAAGACTTGTACAAAACTGTTCATTGGATTCACAAAATCCCAAAAGATGAAACAGCTTAGATGCCCATAAAAAGAAAAGTGGATAAATAGGCTATGCTACTATAACAGGTTAGAATTAAGGACTATTTTACATATTAAAGCATTTGTGATTATTTTAAGGCACATAGTAATTTAATTTTTTTTGCAAAAATAACCCAAATCTACCATTGTGTTGTTAAATATATGAATAATTTTGTAAGTAATTGAACTCTTTACAAAGATGCTTACTTCTATATGTATATGCATAAATATAACATATTTTAATGCATTAGCCAGGACTTGCAGAACAATAATAGTTACATTCATATTGGATATCATTTTGTCCTAAATTTAATAAGATAGACCATTATGTATAAAGTTGGTTGTGGCTTGAATTTATTCAATCCAGGTATTCTTTGATTTTTAATAGTTTAGGGGAACATATTTCATTTACATTTATTGTGATTACTAGTACTTTTGAACTTATTTCTACCATTTTATTATATGTTTTCTGTTTGCTGCATCTTTCATATTCTACCTCCCTGGTGTCAATTTTACTAATAACATTTATTTTATTTCTTTCTTTGTTTCAGGCTAAAAATTACATTTTATTTTTTAGTGGCTCCCTTAATTTTAAGATACACAATTAACACATTATTTCAACACAATCTGATTGTATTC
>PVKH010041303.1:0-10959 GCA_004027955.1 Chaetophractus vellerosus
GGTTTCAGGGCTCAACTGCCATATGAACAATCTGAAGAGTTAAGCCTCTGAGAAATGAAGTGTATTAGTCAACCAAAGGGGTGCTGATGCAAAGTAACAGAAATCTGTTGATTTTTATAAAGGGTATTTATTTGGGGTAAAAACTTACAGTTACAAGGCCCTAAACAGTCCAACTCAGGGTTGCTTTCTCACCAAAGTCAGTTGCCACATGTCAAAGAAAGATGGCAGGTGATCTCTCCTTCCTTCTTCCTCTTAAGTCTCCATGGGCCCAGCTTCTTCTAATCTCAGCTGTAGGCTGGCATAGGGCTCATCCCTCAGGGCTTCCTATATCAGTCTGACATAGAGCTTGTTTCTTTCCAGGCCTTATCAGCTGCTCAGCTGCTCTGTTCTCTTCAGCTGCAAACTAAAATGGCTCATCTCTCCCCAGGGCCTAGGATCAAACATGGAAGAGCTATCTCCTCTTCCATGTGTCTTCTTGACTGAGTATTGATTTATATCAGTCCACCAAAGGGGTGGGGTCTTAACCTGAGTCATGCCTTACTGATGTGGTCAAAAGGCCCTAAATTGATTCAATCAAGCAAACTTAAAACCTTTCAATTAATACAATCAAAGGGTATCACACTCAGAGGAACAGAACAGTTTACAAATAAAATCCTTCTCTTTTGGGGGGTTCATAAATATATCTCAAACTGCCACATAAAGTCAGCATTCTTTTAAATAAAAATCCATTAAAAATAAAATATTAAACAACCCATGCTTACCCTCACACAAACACAAAATATAGACAGAAACTTTGGAGCAAATACAGGATATGAGAGAACTGGAAAGCAGAGGATGGGGAATTTTTAAGAGGTGTTATGATGGATTCACAATGTAACACCTTTAATATACTTTGAAGACCGAAACAGAGATTAGAATCTTTTAAAACAAATAGGGATTGTTTTATATAGTAGTTATTTAGAAGGTAGCAGTTAGTGAGATCCACCTGAGACATGCATAAGTGTGACCTCTGGAATGACCTCCCGACCCACTTTGAAATCTTAGTCATAAAAACTCTTTTGTATTTCATTTTCCCCCCTTTTGGTCAAAGTCTTTTTCCAAATGCAACCATGTGTTGAGCAAGTCTATTTGTGCCATTTTTCCAACAGAATGTGATCACTTCAAGTCTCTGTGCTACATTTTAATTAAGGCATATACATTGTTTCTTTAGATATAACACTATTGCACACTTAATAGACTACAGTATAGTGTATACTCACTGGGAATTTATATTTTATATCCACTGGGAAACCAAAAACTTCGTGTGAACTGTTTTATTACAATATTTGCTTTATTGTGATGATCTGGAACTGAACCCACAATATCTCCGAGGTATGCCTGTAATTCTTTTAATATGCTTTTGGATTCAGTTTGCTAATATTTTGTTGAGGGCTTTTGCATCTACATTTATGATTTTAGAAATTCTTTTTAATCATTTTCATTTGTTACACACTGCTTCTTTGATTGTGACTCAATACAGAGAGTAAACCAGGTGAGACATGGCATTGCATGAGATGTAAAGATTCAGAACCATGATCTTGCAACAAGTTGAGTAAACATAGCAGTGCCAACCTTCAGACTCAAAGGATATTATTCAACTTTTTTTTTAAAGATTTATTTTTATTTATTTATATATCCCCCCCCTGCTGCTTGTGCTCACTGTGCTCATTTGCTTTGCGTTTCTCTGTGTCTGACTGTCTCCCCTGCTGCGTCAGCTCACCGCGTGGCGGCTAGCCTTCTCCAGGAGGCCCCGGGAACCAAACCCGGGGCCTCCCATGTGGTAAACCAGAGCCCAACCAATTGAGCCACAGCTGGTTCCCAATATTATTCATCTTTAATGATTTATATACAAACACAGTGAAGTGAAAGGAACAGTTCTGTGGAAGACTACATTTGAGTGAGAGTACAAATGGACAAAGAAACAGGAGGACTTCTCCTCCAGGAATCTGGGAAAGTAAGTCACTCAGGGGAACAAAGAAAGGTCAGATCAAGAAATGGGTCAAGCTCAGACAACAGAGAGAACAGTTCAGCTGAGTTTAGATTATCTTGTTGGAAGGACACAAAGTGTTAACTCCTTCATTCCCTTGAGGATTTAGAAGTAGAAAGCATGACTCTGACTCTGAGCTCTCAGGGAGGACAGCAAAGAAAGCTCTCTGGTGATCTTGGGGATTGGCGATCAGGAGCCAGAGGACAATTTTGAGAATAAAGGTTTGACTCTGCTTCTTGTAGGTAAAAAGGGCAATGCTCAAGGCCCTGCACAATCAGAAAACAAAGGAAAAGGTCTAACTCAGGTATAGATCCAAGCATTTATGAAAGACCCTAAAAAGGACCTTTTCTGTGTGGGAAATTTCTAAGCTTTGGTCAGCATTTTTAGCTTATAGGGTCAGTTCTCTAGTTTGGATGTTGATTTGGTTCTTGTCAGCCTTCTAGTTGGAGAAAATGATTGCAAGAAAATCTACTTTACTTATTTAGTGAAAAAAGAGTTCTTCATAGAAACAAGCAATTTGGTATGATGGTATGACGACTATGTCCAGAATGAAGGGGAACCATAACTTTCTTCATATTTAGTATATAAATGATTTTTATCCATTTAATGAACAATTATTTCCATAGAGGAGTAATTCTCAGACTTTTCTGTCTCGGGACCACTATCTATTCTTAAAACTTGAGGACCCAGGGAGGCAGATGTAGCTCAAGCGACTGTGCTCCCATCTACCATATGGGAGGCCCTGGGTTTGATTCCCAGAGCCTCCTGGTGAAGGCAAGCCGGCCCGCATGCTGCAGAGAGCTGATGGCCCATGCGCCACAGAGAGCTGATGCAGCAAGATGATGATGCAACAAAGGGAGATGCAGAGGAGAGACAGTGAGAGACACAGCAGACCAGGGAGCTGAGGTGGCTTAAGCAATTGAGTGCCTCTCTCCCAGGTAGGAGGTCCCAGAATTGGTTCCCAGTGCCTCCTGACGAGAAGACAAGCATATACAGAAGAATGTGCAGCGGACGGACACAGAGGACAGACAACCAGCACAGGCGGCAAGGGGGGAGAGGACTAAATAAAGAAATAAAATCTTAAAAAAAAAATTGAGGACCCAATAGAGGTTTTGATTATATGGATTATATCTATCAATATTTTCCATATTAGAAATTAAAACTGAGAATTTTAAAAATACATATTCATTTAAGAATAACAAATCTATTGCATGCTATCATAGTATATTTTTTTGGAAAAGTAAATGTATTTTTTCAAAACAAAAAAAATTAGTGAGAAGAGTGGCATTGTTTTGTCTTTTTAGAAATCTCATTAATGCCTGTCAATAGAAGACAGGTAGATTCTAGTACCTACTTCTGCATGCAAACTGCTGCAATATCACACATCATGTAGCCTCTGGAAAACTCTATGATACACTATGACAGAATAAAAGTGAAAAGGACAAATAATGTCTTAGAATTATGATATAAATAGATTTTCACCTCACATGGACCCTTCTACCACATTTTGAGAACCAATGCCTTAGAGAATTTTAGTAAGCACTTTAAAAAGATTACTTAAAAAGTATTCTTTGTTGTTAGTTTTCCCCTTTCTAGACCTTTGAGCTTCTAGGTGAGGAAACAGAAGAAATATATGGAATATGAGGCCAAATTGGGGGATGGGGGGATAACATTGATTGAATGCCTATCATTTTCCAGGTTCTAGGCAGAGCTAAAACACTGATTTCAAATGGTTTTCTTAATCTCAGAGCTCAACCTTCAGTGCTTTTCTGACCCTAGTCATTAACTATTTCAAAATTGATCGCAGCTTTCCAAGGAGCTAAAAATCCACAATTGTATGGGGTGGTATACACTGGTAAATGGATTCAAAGTTGCTGTTCTAACACTAATATATTCCAATACAGGGAAGCGATGTAGCTCAAGCAATTGGGCTCCTGCCAACCACAGGGGAGGTCCTGGGTTCTGTTTCCGGTGCCTCCTAAAGCAGACCAGCAAGACAGTGAGCTGACATGATGCGCAGGCACAGGCGAGCTGACGCAACAAGAGGATGCAACAAGAGACAGAGGGAGGAAAATATAATGAGAGACACAATAAAGCAGGGAGTGGAGGTGGCCCAAGCGATTAAGCTCCTCCCTCCCATATGGGAGGTCCTAGGTTCAGTTCCTGGCACCTCCTAAAAAAAATACCAGCACAGAGCAAACAGACACAGCAAAATGCAAAATCAATGAGGGAATGGGAAGAAATAAATATATAAAAATAATTTTTTAAAAATTCCATTACAGCTCTTTTTGTCAAAATCATCTATTGTTTGCTTTCTATGTTCAGGACAGTAGTAAAGGGTTTTAAATGGATTATTCCACTAAATTATCATATCAACTTTGTGAATTAGGTAATGTTATCCTCATTTAACAGCTGATAAAACTTGTTAACTGTTTTCATTTTTGTGTTTGTTTGCTTTAGGAGTTTGATATCTGGAAAAAGACAGAAAGAAAGAACAGGGACACAGAGTCTCAATGATTATCTTTACCACAATTTCACAGCTGAAAAGGATAATGAAGATCATCTAAGCCAGTGGCTCTTAACCTTTTCTTGTTGCTGTTCCAGAACTATTTAAGCACTTCTTCCCTGAACTACCTACCCCTCAAAAAAAAAAAAAAAAAAAAAGCACAGACCCACCTACACAGAGAATTTTGCCTATAATTTCAGGAACTTCACAGACCCTGTAAAGCCTACCCATTGAACCCAGGTTAGGAGCCCCATGATAATCCCTTCATTTTTCATTTGAGGAAAGTGCCAGCTGTTTAATCAGAACAAAGCTGAATACTATATTCCAACCCAAAGCTTTTTCTACCATGTTACGTTGTCTTTTGGAAATAGAACCAAAGGGAAATGGATTCGTGTAGTCTGAGGTTAAAGGAAAACTCATTATGAGAGCCCATCTTTTTAAAGTAATCTCAATGTTTTTTCTTATATTTTTATTATAGCAGATCATGTTACACAAATATGCAAGCCTGATAATACAATGAGCCAATTTACTATTGGAAATAAATAAAGCTTGTACCAAAATTTTCACCTCTATTAATCATACACATAAAAATATGTATATATCATTAGTTAATATATAGCATTCTTTTAAAAAAACACCATAGAGTAATAGAAAGTGTTTTAAATTAATTATAAAATAATACATTAACACATCTGCCTTTAAAAATTAGAATATTTATAGATAAAGCTACAGCCTCCTCTGACCTTCACTCCAAATTCAATCCCTCCCTTGCCTAGGTATAATCGCTGGGAAATTTGGTTTTATTTCATCCAGACACCTCAAAGATATCTTTACAGATATATACACATGCATTTTTTATATAAAACTGTGCATTTTTATATAAAAGGTTTCATATTGTTCTTATTGTCCTGCATTATGCATTTTTCACTGAACAATGTTTGGGATGTTGATTCATAATAAATCTGGTTCATAAATTTTAATTGCTATATAGAAATATATGATAAGGATGTACCACATTTTATTTAGCCATTCATTTTATTGATAAGCATTTAGATTGTTTTCAGTTTTTCAATATACCAAATAATGCCGCATGATTATCTTGCCTTCATCTCCTTGTTCACAAGTGTGTTTCTCTAAGACATATACCTTAAAAATGAAATTACTGGCTCATAGGGTGTGTACATTTTTAATTATAATAGATATTGTCAAATTGCCCTCTAAACCATATTAATTTATACTCCCATCAGAATTATATGAAAATTCTCTTTTCCCAAATTTGAGACAAAAGTTAGACATTCTCTAACTTTTGGAAATTTTGCAAACTTAATGAGTAAATAATAGTATCTATCACTGTTATTCTAATTTGCATTTCCCTGAATATCAGGGAAGTTAAGTGTGTTTTCTTAATTTTATTGCTCTGTTGTGTTTTCTTTGCTATGAAATGCTTATTTATAAACTTGTTCCGTTTACTATTAGGTTGTTTATCTTACCTAGGTTAGTTTTTTACATAGTATGAATACCAATCCTTTGCTTATTAAATATATTGCTAATATATTCTTTCAATTCACCCATTTTCTTTTAACTTTATAATGTCTTTTGTCAAACAGAAATTTTGAACTTTTATGTAATCAAATAAACCTATCTTTTACTTGATGAATTTGGCTTCCTGGGACTTACTCAAGAAAGTTTTCTCTACTAAAAATTTAAAAAAGATATTTTCCATTTTCCTATACCTTCTTCAAATAATTTAAAAGATTTTTTGTTTGGTTTGGTTTAGTTTGGGTTTGGTTTTGCTTTAGGCTTAAGTCCTTCATCCATGTGAAATTTATTTTTGTGTTGGGCATGAACTATGGAAGTATCTCTTTGGTTTTTAAAACATCCATAGAAAATTGTTCCAAACCATCTTGGATAGTGACTTTTCCCATTTATTTGAAATGTACCTCTATCATATTTCAAATTAATATGTTTAAGTGGTCCGTTTCTGGGTTTCTTCTCTAGTATATTTTTTATTTGCTTCCCTACATTATATTTTAACAACAGAAGATTTATAAGCATCTATATTACCTTGCAGGTAATCTCTTCCCAACTCTATTCTTTACTAAAAATATATTGACTTTTGCACCTTTACCTTTCCATATGAATTATAGAAACCTTTAGTCAGGTTCTTTGGAAAATCCTTCCAAGATTTTAAAAAGAATAGCATTAAATTTGGGGATTAAGATAGAGACAATTGGCCATCTTATTACCATGCTATATTTCTCAATTTATTCAAGCCTTCTTTCATGTATTTCTGTAATGTTTTTTTGGTGTTTTTCTATAATGACATTGCACTTTTTTCTTGTTAGGTTTATTTTAGGGTACTTTATCTTTTTGTTGTAATACAAATAGGATTTTTTGATTATATTTTCAAATTGGTAATCAGTATTACACAGGAAGTTACCAATTTGGATTTGGTGATCATGTATTAGCTACCTTGCTGGACTCTAATTTTCTTTGAATGTTTGTCAATTAATTTTCTTGGGCTCATTTTGTCTGCAGCTGAAAAGAGGATTACCTTTCTTTTCAATACATATACCTTATTTTTTATTGGTTAGCACCATACAAATATTAGTAATGGTAGCAGGCATCCTTGTCTTATTCCTAAATTCAATAGCAATATTTATAATATTTCATCATTTGAAGTATAATGCTTGCTATGTGCCTCTGTTATATAACCTCTAACAGATTAAGGAAATTTGATTCTCATCCTGGTTTGCTGAAATTTTTACCATAAATGGGTTTTGAATTTATCAATTTTTTTCAATCTATTGAAATGATTATAGGAGTTTTCTCCTTATTAAATAATGATTTTATTAATTATATTGTTGATTTCCAAAGTTTGAACTGATCTTGCAATCTTAGGATAATCTTAGGGTTATGTGATTCTTATGAATTACATTTGATATACTCCTGGATTTTATGTGCTAATGTTTTATTTAGAAGTTTTGTACCTCTGTATTCCAAGTGACATTGACTTATTTTCTTTTTTGGGGCTTTCTTACATAATTTTGGTATCAAAGTAATACTAATCTGATAAAATGAGTTGAAAAATTTTCATCCTTTTCCATGCACTGGGAGAGTTCATACAAAATGTGAATTTCTTGATGGTTTGACATATTTAAACTATAAAACTACTGAGCCTTCTGCCTTTGAAAAAGTTGAAATAGTCTTTCCTGGTTGAAATAGAAATAGATCTCTTAGGCCAATTTTGTAGTTTGTATTTTCCTAGAAAATTATCCATTTTATGTAGGTTTTCAACTTTATTGGTGTTTAGTTGTTCACAGTATTCTATTATAATTTTTAAATCATTACATCATTACTTTACCTGTAGTAATCTGTTACTTTTGTTATTGTTCCTTGAAGTGATTTTTATGCCTGGTTTTTCTTTTTCTTTTTATTTATTTTTTGTAGTAATAAACTTTATTTTTAGAGAAGTTTTAGATCACAGAAAAATTACATTGAAAGTGTAGGGGATTTCCATATAACAACCCCTCCCCCACCCATATTTTCCCCTATTAATAACATCTTTCATTAGTGTGGTACATTTGTTACAATTGATGAACACATATTGAAGGATTGCTACTAACCAAGGTCTATAGTTTTCATTATGGTATACACTTTGCATTGTAGTTTTATAGGTTTTGACAAATGTATAATGACATTTATCCTTTTTTCTTTTTATTTTATTATTCTTTTTTAAAACATTCATGGTTTGTGGAAGAAAGAAAATTTTTCTCTATCAATTTCTTCTTTTATAGTTTTTATTTTCCTCATTCTGTTTTCTTTGGGTTTGCTTTCCCATTATTTTTCTACTTGGAAACTTAATTTATGCTTTTACAATTTTTTGTAGCCATAAATTTTCCTCTGAATGCTTTATTTGTATATCATGGGTTTTACATATGCTGCTTTAATTGTCATTCAATTACAAATATTTTGTAATCTCCATTTTTATTTCCTTTTTATCCCATGAATAACTTAAAAGTATGTTGTTTTCTATATGTGTAAGTTTTAATATTTCCAGATATCATTAAAGGAGCAAAAATATATAAAGTAACTAGGAATTCACACAATACATAAAACCTTCATGGAGAAAATGTAGAATCTAATAAAGGACATAGAAGGTCATCTAAATAAACAGGAAGACATTCCATTTCTTGGTTGGGATGACAATATTGTCAATATGTCAGTTTATCCCAAGTTAATCATATTAATCTATAAACACAATACAATCACAACTTCCTAAAAAATTAACATTAATTATTTTGAGAAAGTTTATCATTTTAATCTAAAAATTGTACAGAAGAATAAAGGCCCATGAATAGGTAAGTCAACATTTCAAAAGAAGAATAAAGAGGAGGAAATTGTCCTACTAGATATTAAGACATACTACACAGTCATAGTAATAAAAGTGTGATATTGTTGCAATAACAAATCAGTGGAACCTAATACAGAACTTAGAAACATAATCACATTTATATGGTAACTTAATATACAATAAAATGGGCTCTATCTATCAAGGGGAAAGAGTAGGTATTGTTTAATTGATGGAGTTGCAACTCTATTTCACTCTATAGATAAAAAGTCAAGCATAGCTGACTTTCTCTGCAACCTGGCAATAGATGGAAGGGTTGATCAAAGTAAATCATTCTAATAGAAAATGGAGGTATTTTATTTAATTGCCCTGCCTATGACTTTATGAACTTCTTTATTAGAAATGCTGTTTCTTTTAGTTTCATTTCCACCTGATGATATAATTGTAAAATGGGTCGACGCCTTTTCTCTCCACTGGATGATTGATTTCAGAATCTCTGTGTCTGTCCACAGTCCTCCTGCTAGTGAGTTCCATCCACCATTCGGACCTTGCTGACTAACAGCAGTCAGGACAACTAGGGCAAACATCTTGGCCCTAGTAACTGAAAATTTCTTCCCAAACTTTCAGCTAAAATCTGCCCGAGAAAGTTTACAGAAAAGTCTATGCTGCTTCAACCCATGCCAGTTGATCCTCTCCCCTACTAGCTTTCCCCCCTTTTTTTTCTTTCCCCAAATTAAAACTGTTCCTTTAGAGAGGCAGAAAATGCATGTGATTTCCCAGAGTCTGTCTCAGTATAAGCATATAGTTGGCACTCAAAATATATGTTGAATGAATGAATAGATTTGAGACACCTCACCATGAAGATGTGCTTTTTAAAAAACACTTAAAAAACCAAAACCCACAAATATTACACACCCAGTGTAGAAAAATTAGAAAATATAGAGAAGACAAAAAGAAAAATAATCACTGCTATTTCTTTCTTTCCAAGTAACCATGTTCATATTTCAGTGTAGGGGCATATTTTGGGGGTTCTTCTAGGAGCTATATAATTAACTAATGTAGTTGGACATTTTATTTCCTTGATGCTGTAGTAAGTAAATAAATGAAGTATTTTGAGTAAAAAAATAAAACCCACTTACTATATCTATTAATTGCTTGGAAGCTACTAAGTCAGATTGGAACTTAACTTCCAAAAGTATTTTCAGAAGCTAAGCTTTGGGATACTTGATGACATTTCCTTCACTTCTGTGGATCAAAAGGGTAGGAAGATGAGGACTGCCTGCTGATGGAACAGGCTGGTAACTGAGCTGGGACCCCTATGCATAGAGATCCTGAGCCAACTAATAGGATAAGAGAGCTTTCAACCAATAGAATCCATTACCTTAGGTAATAAACTGTCAATCAACACCTCCCATAAACATCCAATCAGCACCTCCCAGTTAGGATACCCTACTTACATGAAATGCTAATCTAGTCTTCAAACCCTAACCAATACCCTGGCACAGAACCTGTGATTTACCAATTAGAGCATTGCAACTGGAGGCTCCATCCCCAGGGACGGTGACACAGTGAAGTTTTATCAAACACAGTCCCAAAGCCCTGGGGCGCTTTCCATTTTCGTGGCAAGAGGAACAACAAGCTGCAAACGCCCGTGGCATGGAGCCATGTGCCTCCATCTTTCCCCCAGGGGCGCTTCCATCCGTGCCTTGATCAGGGTTGAGCTGTAACACCAGGGGGCATTTCCATAATTGCCCAGACCAAGTTTGAGCTGCAACACTGAGCTGTAATTAAATAAACATTTGACTCTACTAAGTGGCGTTTCTTCATTCTGAAGTCCATCCTAACTGAAGAATAAAAGTGGCAACATCTGGAGAACATCCTGGTTGCTCAATGTGGCCTCTCTCTAAGCCAAACTCAGAATATGAATACATTACCTTCCTCCCAGCGTGGGACATGACTCCCGGGGATGAGCCTCCCTGGCAACGAGGGATTACTAACCAATGCCAACGGGCAGTAAAACTGGGAAGAGACTTCAAATAAAAGGGGGAAATGGTAAAGACAGATGAGTTCATAGGG
>PVKH010041304.1:0-10959 GCA_004027955.1 Chaetophractus vellerosus
TGATGAGAGGAGGGCCCCTAACATCACCCGAGGAGACACCCTTGCACCCGTACACTGGAGTGTAGCAACCAAGCAAGACGCTTTGGGACTCTGGTCAGAGGGCAGCGATCGTACCAGCTCCAACCGTGGCTACAGGGTGGCACCAATTGTCACTCAAGAGCCTCTCTTCATGAAGCTCCTAAGACCAGGAGACAAAACTGGTAAACCACCACTTCCTGCTAAGTACATATAGGTGGAATGAATTCTATCCTCCACTTACCGAGGCCACATTGTTGCCTTTCCACCAGCTCCAATCTCTTTGGACATTCCCAGCGTTCCAGACAAAGAGCAGCTCCTGCAGCAACAAACCGTCTTCCCAACTGGTCCACTTGAATCATTTTTTTCTCTTGTTGGCTCCCATGCTGCCTCTTTGTTTGTGGTCCGTTTTCCCCACACTGGATCCCGGTTCTTGTCTTGTTGGCACATTCCCTGCTAGGTGTTAAGAGCCACTGATTCTTTGTGATGGAATTCTCCAGACCAGCGGAGGCCTTGGTGAAGTCTGGGTGGAAAACCCTGGAAGGCAGTGTCAGGAGACACACAAACTTTGCTGCCAGCAAGGTGGAGCACCGTGTTTACCAAGCAGCTCTGAAAGCCCCAGTCCCCGGGCCCCTCCCCCGCACAGGCCCCTTCTGGGCTGCCATCGCACACACACCCACCCCTCCCTGGTCCTCCGCCTCTGCACACCACCACAGAATTTAATCTTTTTAAATTTACTGAGATATATTTTATGGCCTAGCCTGGTGAATGGTCCACGGGCACTGGAGAAGAATACGCACTTTGCGTTTTTTGATGTCTTGTCCCATAAGTTGGTTGATGGTGCCTGTGCTGGGTAGAATAGGGCCCCTCACCTCCCAAATCCCTGTCCGCTTTGTTTGGAAATAGGTCTTTGCAGATGTAAGTAGCTAAGATGAGGTCATTCTGGATTAGGGGGGACCATAAACCCACTGGCTGGTGTCTGTACAAGAAGGTCAAGTGAAAACACACAGAGGAAAGACGCCGTGTGAGGACAGAGGCAGAGAATGGAGGCTGAGCCTAGAAAGCAGGAAAGGCCACGGCCTGCTGGGAGCCACCGGCCGCCGGAGGAGCCAGGGGACAATTTTACCCCACTGGTCTCAGAGGGAGATGGTCCACTGACACCTTGATTTTGGATTTCTAGCCTTCAGAGCTGTGACCATAAATTTTTTTGGTTTTAAGCCAAATAGTTTGTGGTAATTTGTAATTCCCTAGGAAATTAATACATGCTGTTCAAACTTTCTATATCTTTACTGTTATTCTGTCTATTTTTTCTCAATTACTGAGAGATTAGTGTTAAATTTGCCTATTATAATTATGGATTTCTCTACTTTTGCTTTCAGTTCTGATTGGTTTTCCTTTGGTCATTTTCAAATATCTATCCTTCAGTGCATACACATTTATGTTATGTCTTCTTGATAAATGATGCTTTTGTCACTAACTACCATCCCTTTTCAGCTCTGGTAATAGTCCTTGTCCTGAAGTCTACTTTGTCTATTATTGCATAGCTATCATAACTTTCTCATGATTGGTGTTTGCATGTGTAATGGTTTGACAGTTTTATCTATTTATGAATTCCAAAAATATAAATTGAATCATGTTTGTAAACTGATCTGTTCATCTGGGCATGATTGGGTTGTGATTGGGGCGTTAACTGGGCCACATTAGTAGGGCGTTGAGCCCCGCCCCTTGGTGGGTGTGGTCTCAAGTATAAAAGCCAAGGCAGAAGATTTGAGAAGCAGATTTTTGTGAAGCAGTTCTGATGTTGGAGAGGAGTGCCCCAGGAGAAGACAAGTGAGCTGCTTGCATGATAGTCTACAGCTGGCCTTGTGGAGAGATGCAAAGCGTAGAGAGCCTCATGGTCTACAGCTGAACTTGTGGAGGAAACAGAAGCTAAGCCCAGAGAGAAGCGCAGCCCTGGGAACAGAGGAACCCGGAAGCCTGAACCCCAGCAAATGTCGGCATTTGCTCCAACACGTGGACTTTGGTGAGGGAAGAAACTTATGCTTTGTGGCCTGGTAACTGTAAGCTTCTACCCCAAATAAATACCCTTTATGAAAAGACCGACCAATTATTGGTATATTTCCAAAGGCACCCCTGTGGCTGACTAATACAGCATGCTATATCTTTTTCACACTATTTTCATTTAATGTGCATTTAAAAAATATTCAAAGCTCATTTTCTGTAGACAACATACTATTAGATCTTATTTTATTTTTTCTTCAAATCTGATAATCTCCGCTATTTGCTTTTGTGCTTAATCCATTTTAGTTTAATGAATTTGTTGGTAGGGTTACTTTTAAATCTTCCATCTTGCTATTTGCTTTCTATTTGTCACATTTGTTCTTTTTTCCTTTTCCCTTCCCTTTCCTGCCTTCTTTTAATTTGATGGAGTAAATATTATTACATTTAATCTCTTTTTGGGCTCTTTAACCATATGTCTTTGTTGCTCCATGCATCTTTAACTCATCATGGTCTGCATTCAAATAATATTATATCATTTGTGTGAAACTGAACTGAATCTAATCTTACTGAGGCATGTGGAAGGATTCGACTAACCGTGTGTGTTATATGCACTGTCACGGTCAAGTGTAGGAGGTACTGATAACAAGCAGTGAGGACAGAGGATCAGAGTAAGCCTGACAAAGAATTATGAAAAGAGCATGTCAGAGTAAGCTAAATATGCATTCTGATGCCAATTGAATAACTTCAGACTATTGTTAAAAGTAGGAGGAGGTATAACAACCGTTGCTTTAATTGCATATGGATAGAGCTGGAAATCTGCTGTAGCTTTGGAACCACTTATGGGCTATCTGCCTACATTGGGCTGGTTTTTTTGCTCAATAATAAAATGATCTAATTCTATATTTATTATTGGGTTTGTTTCTTTGGATTTTGATTTCTTTTTTTCCCCCAATATACTTCACATATAATTTAGAAGGCTTATAACCATATTCTTACATTTTCCTTCCTGCCTTCCTTTGCCTTGATTTTGTCATAACTTTTATTTCTATGTATATTATAAATTTCACAGTACATTATGATTTTTTATTTAAATGATCAAAAGTGTCTTTTAAAGAAATTAAAAATTGAGGAAAAATCTCTTTTGTGTTTACTCATACACTTACCATTTCTGTAGCTTTTAATTCCGCTTGGTACAACACATTTTCAAATGGCATCCATTTCCTTCAACCTAAAAATATCCTTTAACATATCTTGTAGTTCAGATATACTGGTGATGAATTTTTGCACTTAAGTGTGTTTCAAAAGATTTTAATTTTATCATCATTTATTATGGATATTTATATTGCTTATACAATTCTAGGTTGATAACTCATTTGTCTTTTTGGCATTTTTAAAACATCATTTTATTTCCTTCTAGACTGCTGTTTCTTCTCATGAGAATCCAGGCTCATTCTTATTTTCTTCCTCCCCGTACCTGAAATGCCTTTTATCTCTGGGTGATTTTAAGGTTTTCTCTTCGTCATAGGTTTTTGGAATTTGAGTGTTACATGACTTAGTGTGGTTTTCTTCATGTTTATTCTACTTGGGATTTGTTGAGCTTCTTGGATCTGCGACTTTAGATTTTTAATTTAATAAATCCATTAAAATTTTTAAATATTTTAATTAAATTAATTAAATTTCTTCAAATATGGTCTTTCATCTCACTTCTCCTCTCCTGTAGATCTCAATTCTATATATCTTATATAGATTCTCAATTATATAGATTCTATAGATTTCAATTCTATATAACTTATATTTTTGTGGTGATTTAAAGCTGTATGTACCCCACTAAAACATGTTCTTAAAATTAATCCATTCCTATGGGTATAAATCCATTATAAGTAGGACTTTTTGATGAGACTAATTCATTTAAGGTGTGACTCACTTCATTCAGGATGGGTCTTAATCCTATTACTAGAGTCCTTTATAAAGGGAATGAGGAGAGAGAAAGAGAGGTGGGGGGGAGGGGGAGGGAGAGGGAGAAGGGGAGAGAGAGAGAGAGAGAGAGAGAGAGAGAGAGAGAGAGAGAGAGAGAGAGAGAGAGAGAGAGAAACCATGCCACAGAAGCAAGAAGCTGAAAGCAATGAACTCCAGAAGAGAAGGGAGAGACCAGAAGGCACCTCTATGTGGCTTTCCAAGTGGCAGAAGAGCCAAGAATCTTCAGCAGCTGGTCTTGGGGAGGAAAGCATTGCCTTGGTGATGTCTTTTTTTTTTAATTTATATATGTATATATTTAGGATACATTGATTACATAAATGTTACATGATGATGTCTTGATTTGAACATTTTCTTGGCCTCAAAAATGTAAGCTAATAAATTCCCATTGTCCAAGCTGAACGATTTCATGGTATTTGTTTAAAGCAGCCTAAAAAACTAAAACATATATCTTATCTATTAAACGCAATTCTGTATATTTTAGATATGATCTCACACATCATTGAGACTCAATTTTTTTCAGACTTTTTGTTTTGTATTTTACCTTGAATAGTTAAATCTTTGTACATATTTGTAATAGCTACTTTAAAGTCTTTTTCAGTTAATTTTATCACCTCCATCTTTTCTGGAGCTGTTACTTTTGACTGATTTTTTTCTTAGTTAGGGGTCATACTTTCCAATTGCTTGGCATATCTAGAAACAGAAAAAAGATTGTGCTGAGTGTCTGGATTTTGTTGTCTTCCTTTGAAGAGTATTGACATTTGCTTAGCTGGCAGTTAATTTACTTATACATCTTGCTCTCTTTGAGGTTTGTTTTTAAGTTTTAACAGTCAGTCTACAGTGACCTTTAATCTGGGACTACTTAACCCTACTTCTAAGGTATGGCCTTTCTGGTGTCTCTCCTGAATACTTGAGGTGTTCAATATATTCTCTCAGATCTTGTTGGTTAAATCCAAATATCCCCAGTCCTGTAAGGTTCTGGGCAATTGTTCAGATTACAGATCCCTGGTAGATGTTCATTCTCTAGTAGTTGGTTTTTGCCCAGATTCTTGGAGTCACTCTTTTTGCATGTGCAGTTTATTACTTAGCCAGGGACTGAAGGGAACCTCCATGGAGATATCTGGGTGTGTTTCTCTTCATAGCCTCAGTCACATCCCCTTCCCCACACACTTCAGCCAGCTCAGCCTTCCAGACCTTATGTTTCTGTCTCCTCATCCCAGCAAGGTCCTCTGTTGGGTTCTCCCTCCCTGAGCCAGGTCCATTCGATGCCTCTAGGAAGAAAATGGGTGTGGTCACAGGGCTCACTTCCTTTCCCTCTCTCAAGGAACACAATCCTGCACTACCTTGTCCAAGGCCTGAAACAGTTATTTCATTTCTTCAGACCAATTTTCTTATTGTTTATGATGGATGTCTAGTCAGGTAACATTATGGTTTTAACCATAAAATTCACTCATTAAAAGTGCAATTCTCTGGTTTTTAGTATACTCAGAAATATGTGCAACCATCTCCACTGTTGGTTTTATGATATTTCCATCACCTCAAAAAGAAACCCTGAACCCTTCAGCTATCAACCCCCATTTACCACCCCTGCTCCTGGCCCTCTTGGGTATGGTTTCTTTCACTTGGCATACAGTTTTCAAGGTCCATCCATGTTGTAGCAGTATCACTACTTCATTCTTTTTATGCTGAATAATATTTCATCGTGCAGATATACTACATTTTGTTTATTCATTCATCAGTTCTTGGATATTTGGGTTGTTTCCACCTTTTGGCTATTATAGATAATGCTGCTGTCATATTTGGGTTGAAACTTCTGTGTGGACATAGGTTTTCCAAGTTGTTGTATTGTATGGTAACTCTGTGTTTAATTGTTTGAGGAGCAGCCAGACTATTTTACACAGAGGCTATACCATTTTACACCTACCTGCAAGGTAGGAGGGTTCTAATTTCTCCACATCTTCACCAACACTTATTATTAGACTTTTTGATTTTAGCCACATGCTATGAAGTTTTAAAAATATAATTTCCTACATATATTTTTATCTGAGTAAGAAAAAAATTTTGAGCATTTTGTTTTTAAAAAATCCTCAACAGGAAGCAGGTGTAACTCAGTGGTTGAGCGTTTGCTTCTGATGTACGAGGTCTCCGTCTTGGGTTCAATGCCGTTACCTCCTTAAAAAAAATAAAGCCCCCATTGATCTAAAATGCTCTCTTCATTGTATATTTAATTTCCAATGCTCAAATACAGATCCTGAATATGCTAAAGTGAAACCATTGCTTTACCCTTGCACCCCTCCCCTGTATGTATATCACTTGAAGTAATTTATCATTTTGGAGATAGTAGCAGAAAGGGGACTAATTGGGGGGAAATAGCCCTGGATGAGTTCGGAGGTTTTTGAGATCACAATAAAGACAGGTCTAGCCAGTGGACAAGAGGCTGTAAGAAAAGCAGAAAAACTTCAGCATGGAGGAAAGTGGCTAGTAGGTCTCTGTCAGCAGTTCTCAAACTTTGACATGCATCAGTACTGCCTAGGGATCTGGTTAAAATGTAAGTTCTCAGTTACCCATCTAGAGTTTCTGATCCAGTCAGTCTAAGTGAAGCCCTAAAATGTGGAATTTGAGTTGCTTCCCATGAGATTATGGTGCCAGCATCACACTTGGTCAATCTGTTATCAACCCTTCAGTTATCTTCATTAAGTAAAATTAATTACCTCTGTTTTGATTTTCTTTTTCTTCTTTCCATTTTGAGAATTGCGCAATGACTGAAGAAAAGTGACATTATTTCATTATTGTTTTTCTGCTGGGGGACAAATGAATTAAATTGTTCTAAGCTCCAATAAATAAAATGATATACTATGGTAGCTAGAATGGCTGCCCCAAATGTCCTGGACCTAATCCCTGGGCCTGGTGTAAAGCTTATCGAAACCACCAAAGCATTCAGTCACACAAAAGCATTCAGTCACACAAAAGGATCATTGAAGGGCATAAGGATGTGACTCACATATCCCTTCAAGCAGACCTGGGGACTTAGGGAACTTAAGGGTGTTGTCCTCCAGCAATCTCAGTAGAAGCCAGAAATAGAGAGGTTTTATCTCAACAAAATTATGGATGTGGTCTTCTGACTAATGGGCAGGATCCCCATGAAATTCATGCAAAGCTCATAAGTTTCTTGAGAATTTCTATCAGTGGAAACACTGTCAGTTTGTGCTGAAAGGGACAGAGTATATGAAATAGAAAGAAAACAGCTGAACCTCAAAAATTCTATCCTAAGGAAGCAGGCTGATAAAACTACTCAGCCGCAAAGAGGCAGGATGACTTAGCAGACTAACCCAAGGGCTGGAAAGGCAGAGCCTCAGCCCAGAAGGCAGACTTGAGAGCCCAGAGGGCAAGTTGAAACCCACCCGGAAGATTGTCCTCAGGCCTTGAAACCTAATGGAGTTTGACTTGTTGGATTTCTCAACTGCTTTGGACTCTGTTTTGGACTCCATTTTGGCTTGGTTTTACCTTCCATTCTCTCCTTTTGAACTGGTAACTGTCATCCTACAGAATGTCACCCCAGCATTCTAGGTCAGGAGCAGCTGGTTTGCGTTCTAGTTTCACGGGTGCACAGATGGAGGGGAATTGTGTGGGAGGATGGGCCATACACAGAGCTTCACACGTACCTGGTTTGGGTGATGAGATTTGGGACTTTTGAGCTGATAAGATTCGGATGAGATTTTGGAGTTGAGGTGGTGAAGTGTGGAGTTAGACCTTTGGGGACCTGGGATGCAGTGAATGTACTTAGCATTTTGGAGGGGAATGACTGTTTGTGGAGCAGTGGGCAGACTGTGGTAGGCAGAATGCTCCCACAAGGAGGTCCACGTCCTAATTCAGGAAGCTGTGACTTTGTTACCCAGAGGGGACTTTGCAGATGTAATTATGAAGGTGAAAATAGGGAGATTATCCTGGAATATCCAGGTGGGACCAATGACATGAGCTCTGGACTCAGAGAGATGCTGCAGAAGGGGGAGTCAGAGAGATTCAAAGTGTGAGAGGGCCACGTGGAGAACCTGAGAAGGAGCATGGGCAGCCTAAAGGGGTGAGGACTGTTCACCGGCTGACGGCCAGCAAGGAAACAGGACCCCAGTCCTACCACCACCAGGCACAGAATTAGCCGACAGCCTGAATGAGCGCAGAAGGGGTCTCTTAAATCCTTGAGCCCAACCAGGCCTCTAATCTACAGAAATGCTGAGATAAATTGGTGTTCAGTTAAGCTTCTTAATTTTGGTAATTTGTTACAGCAGCAGCAGAAAACCATACACATATGATGTGAGGTACACTGGAAGGTAGAGGTGAATCAGACGCATGAGAACAGACCTAAAGTTAATTGATGATGGATGTCTGAGGTAGACTGTACACACAGAAGAAGGAGAGGAAAAGGGACCCCAGAGGCAGAATTAAGGGTAGAGAGAAGGAGAAGAATATTTGAACTGGGAAAAATTGTCAAACGTGAATTGTTTAGAACATGAATGTGGGGCCAGTGGCCACTGGATGCTCTGGGGGCAGGGAGAGGGAAAAGCAGTTGTAATACAGGGGCTTTCTCGGGATTTGGGAATTGTCCTGAGTGACATTGCAACAACAGATATAGGCCATTTATCTCAGCATATAACATGCAGAACTGTGTGGGAGAGAGAGTGTGGTCTACAGTGTCAACTGTGGTCCATGCTTGGTGGCAGGGCCCCAGCATGTGTGTATCTATTACAGGAGATGTGCCACACTGATGAAGATGTTTATGTGGGAGGTGGGGGAGGTGGGGCATATCGGAATCCCTATATTTTTTGTGTAGCATTTATATAATCTAAGTATCTTTTAAAAAATTAAAAAATTTAAAAAAGTGAATTGTTTAGCACAGGATGTTACACATAGTGCCAGAGCCTGGTAATGTGAGGGAGAGAAGCCTGGAAGGACCTTTATGACTTATGATCTTTATGCCGTACAAACATGTCACGGGGAACCATGCATATTCAATTAAAGGAAATGGGACCAGCCAGCCTATCAGCAGAGATAGGATTTTTCTCATCCAATCCTTAACAGCTTAATAATTTCAGTAGATAATGCACATAATTTATTGGGGGGGGGGGGAGTTTAGGCCTTCTCCAGTAATGAGGGCAGTTTTTATATCCGTTGGCTTTAGAATGGGAAGACAGGCTCAGAAACTTGGTGGGTGGAAGAATTTGAAGTGGATTGACGTTTGAATCCTTCCCCTTTTCCTATTCCATCACTCCAGTGTTTGGGTTAAGGTGATATTTAGGGCAGCAACTTATCAAAAATATCGCATTAATCCTCAGTCACCTTATTCTTTATGGTTATCTATCTTGTCCGTGAACTCTTAAATCACTGAAAATGTGAGTGCTGACATCCCTCTGATACAATTCCTCCAAATAATAAAAAGGGGAAGGGGAGGGGACTCAGTTAGAGTTTGGGAGTCTCCACTATAAATCCAGGCAGTAGAGGTAAGATGCCGTGGTGAGCTGGCGGGACCTGGGCGGGCAGCCCAGGACGGCCGCGGTGTGCAAGGTGAAGCGGTGTCTTTCCAACATTTATCCCCAGGCATCATCGCACCGATCCGTCAATCCTGTAAAGGTTTAGAGGGATATTACTCAAAACCTGGCTTGGAGAGGCAGGATTTCAATCGGCTGTTATGAAATTGACTTTAAGGCTTTGAAGAGGAGAGGTGACAGTTATTTTAAATTTGATACCACATGCCACTTAACCTTTCTTTTCTCCTCAGTCTTCCCCGAGTCTCCCCCAAAAGAAATACCATAATTACGGGACCTAATTCATCTGATGGCTCCTTATTTTCATTTCCCAATTTCTACAAATGACCCTACAGTCAATCCACGCAAACACAAGCTTTTTTGTTGCTGTTGTTTAGTGGGTCTCCTAGAATTAAATCCCCATTTGAAATGGAAATAACATGTTTTCATCTGCTTCTATGCCTTTTGGTTATTTCTGGCCACGTTACATCCCCAAATGCCTGCATGTGATCTATCGCAGATGTTCTGCTCTTGCCAGGAATAAATTACAATGGCTACTAGGGGAAACGTTACTTTGCTGTGCTTTTCTAGAAGAGAGGTTCCTGATGGGGAATTGCATCACGTTATGGAGCCAGAGTTATTTTTTGACCTTTAGGGAGTTTTCCATTAGGAAAAGACACTTCATGCCCCATGGTTTAAAGGACAATGACTTCACTAATATGTATAATATGTGTTCTCAAGAGTGAGTACGTGGGTATGAACTGGGATTGGGGGTTTGCCTAGAACCTCCCTCCTGGAAAAGCTTCCTTGCTCTACCCGGTTCCTGAGATGCCACCACGAGGTCTTTTGCCTGAGGCGCTCTCCCTGGTTAAAATGCAGATACTCATGATTAGGTTAATGCACTTTGCTCTGCTCATTACTGAGTCTTCAGATGCGTGAATTCATCAGGCAGCCTCCTCCAACGAGGTTTGAGAGGGGAGCGGTGGAAAAGCCAAGCGCACAGGCTGGTGGCCTCCGGGTACGGCCAGCTCGCACGCCCGCAGGGGGGGAGTGCTGGAGACACGCCTCACACGTCTGATGAGTTTTTTGGGGGTCAGCCCTGATCTGGAAAATAAATGATTTGCTTTCCTTTGTGTTTTACCCTTTTCTTTGTAAAGCTTATTTTATGGCACATGATGAGTAGTGAATGGAATCTCTTCACAGGCACTGATGAGAAATGTTAAGGATGAACTTGTGGACCTTGGTTGGTTTGGAATGAAAGAAGGCTTCCTTCACAAAGAGTGACCCCGTTCTCCTGAACAGGCCAGGAGAGCCAGGGTGCACTTTAGGGCTTTGAACTGCCAAAGCTCAAATTTGGGCCGAACCTTCTTTCTTCCTCCTTTTTAGGGTCTGTTTTTATTTCCCCCTATTGCAGTAACTGCACTGTAGAGTACCAGCCTTTTCTCCATCACTT
>PVKH010041305.1:0-10961 GCA_004027955.1 Chaetophractus vellerosus
ACATCTTTACATTTGAAGAAGGCAACTGATAGGATCCCCCACAGGAAGGTGATCAGGCCTGTTTGGAGGAGGGATTGCAACTAGCTCCCCCACCACTTGCCTAGTCCAAACCAGCTGAATAAGCAGAAGGGCTGTATTTCCCCAATCTTGTGGAGCGCTTGAACTGCATTATTTTTTTTAAACAAATCAATATTATTGATACACATTAACAAAACATACAATTCATCCAAAGTGTACAGTCAGTGGTGTTTGGTATAATCACAGAGTTGGGCATTCATCACTTCAATCATTATTAGAGCATTTTCATGATTCCAATAATAATTAATAATAAACAAAAGAACAGACAAACAGAAAATTCTTCACCTCTCAATCTCTCTATGCTCCCTCTGCTGTACATAGCTACTATTTTGGGCTATTCTTGTACAATTATTTATTTATTTATTAAGCAGTTTTATTGAGATACATTCACATACCATACGATCTATCCAAAGTATAGAATCAATGGCTTTTAGTATAATCACAATGCTGTACATTCATCACCACAAAAAATTTTAGAACAATTTCATTACTCCAAAAAGTAAAACTCCACACCCCTTAGCATGAACTGCATTCTTTATGCCTTTTCTCTGTTACAACATATCCAGATTCATTTATGTAAAAGCAACATTCCTTGGCTAGCTCAGCACATGCACCCCCAAGTTGTGCCATCAGAATATCTAGTGCTCTCTGGTTTCGGAAGGCAATGGCTGCTGCCTGGCCTAATGTTGACCCAATGAATCAAGTGTAGGATTAAATCCCCTTTCTATAAGAGTGGCCATGTTGGGGCCCGGCTAGATAGCTCAGTGGATAAAGAGTGCGCTGGGGTACCACATGGGAGGCCCCGGGTTCGGTTCCCGGGGACCTCTCCGAGCGGGCAGACGGCCTTGAGAAAGGCAAACCGCCGTGGATAAAAAAAAAAATAAAAATAAAAATAAAATCTTTAAAAAAAAAAAAAGAGTGGGCATGTTATATATAGCCTTTTCTAGTTCATGAACCCGGATTCAGGATGCATAATGCCTGGTGGAAGTCACTGCTGCGTTGCAGGAAGGGGTTGTCTGTTCTGCCACAGCTGCGATGTACAAAAGAGCCCAGGTTGAGGGTTTTAGGGGATTCTATGTTTCTTTCCTGAGTAATATTGGGAACCATATATCCTAAGCCACGTTATCCCCACCTGCGTGTGGGGAAAAGCCTGATATATGTGATACCCACATACAATAAAGTGTCCAGCTTTCCTTAATGCCAGAGTTAGTGTAGTACCAGTTAGGCTATAAATGGGTATCTCAATCTTTCCTTCTAGTTACCTGGGCATCAGCACATCACCAGTCTCCTTGATGCTCAGCCAAAGTCCATCTGGCTACCTGTATGAGCAGTACACATTTTTTTTTTGTTACATATCCCTCCCCTTTCTGCTTGCTCTTGCTGTGCATTCATTTTTTTTTGTGTTCTTCTATGTCTGCTTTGTCTCCCCCTGCTGCAGCCACGCGCCAAGTTAGCTCACTGCGCAGGCGGCTTGCCCCGCTTGTGGGTGGCTCTGCATCTGCTCCCGGGCAGCTTTTTGCTCCGTTCGCAGGCGGCTTTTGCTCCGTTTGCAGGTGGCTTGCCCTGCCCACGGCGGCTCTGCCCCGCCCACGGCGGCTTTGCCTTCCCAGGCGGTCTGCCCGCTCAGAGAGGTCCCCGGGAACTGAACCCGGGGCCTCCCATGTGGTGTACCGGCGCCCTATCCACTGAGCTACAGCCGGCCCCAGTACACATTTTGATATAGGTGGTACAGAAGGACCCTCTCCTGGCAGTGCAGCTAAACAGGGTGCTGCCATTGCCAACCCAGGTAAGCCCATACTTAAGGTATACCCATGCACCTGTGTAGTGTTCCAGTCCTAGGGGAACACTTGTGGTGCTCCATACCCCAGTGGTACTGCACTCACTAGATTCCCCAGTGTGCCAACTTGTAGGCACCAGTCATTGCATATTGGGCTGCCTAGTCATATATTGCAATAGTGTTATTGCCATAAGTTGAAATTCAGGCTCAAGAGTACTGTCCTCAGAATCAACCACACTATTTGGTTATGATTGTCATGAGGAACCTCTCCCAGGTAGGGCCCAGTGCCTCTCCTGTTTTCAATACAAAAGGAGAACTTCTCCTCCAAGGTTGGGACACTCTCTATGGGGAATGCTTGGGCTTCTTAGATGTTTCCCACATCCAGTGGATTCCACCATTCTTGTCTATAGAGTTGAGCGACACTAGGTCATACATTCAGTAGGCTGGTGTGGTCCACCATGTGGTCAGGTTGGCTGTAATAATGTGGAGAGATAGCCCATAATCTTGATTCAAATGCTGGAAGAGGGGGCCGGCTGTAGCCCAGTGGATAGGACACCGGTTCACCACATGGGAGGCCCTGGGTTCGGTTCCCAGGGGCCTCTCCGAGCGGGCAGACCGCCTTGAGAGGGCAAGCCGCTGTGGGTGGGGCAGAGCCACCGTGGGCAGGGCAAAAAGCTGCCACGGGCAGGGCAAAGCCGCCACAGTCAGGGCAAATCGCCCATGAACAGAGCAGAGCTGCCCACAAGCAGAGCAGAGCCGCCCACCAGTGAGGCAAGCCGCCTGCGTGGTGAGCTGACTCGGCGCGTTGCCGCAACAGGGGGAGACAAAGCAGACACAGAAGAATGCAAAAATGAACACAGCAAGAATAAGCAGAAAGGGGGAGGGATATGTAACAATAAACAAACAAACAAACAAACAAACAAACAAACAAACAAACAAACGCTGAAAGAGCCAGCGGTCAGTCTGATTGGAGGCTCTAGCAAAAGCTTGGATCATCGGGGCCCCATGGGTGATGGGCTGGTTCATCTCTGGTAGATAGATTGGGGAGAGAAAGAGATAATATTGCTACCCTTCCCACATCTCAGGGGGGAAGATGCTCCTGCCCAACAACCAGAGGTGAGGGTTTCCCACCCAGGCATCTGTCCAGGCCCTGAAACCACAATTTCTGTGAGGACCCATTGCCCCCGTCATTTGACCCAGATTTTTTGGCCCCAGTTATCTTGTCTAGCGAGTGAAGCGACATCCTGAACAAAGGTGACATAGCCTATGATGTCGCCCACCTGTACATAAGAGCTGGGAGTCCAGACATAACTAGAGGAACCCTAGCACTTGGTGTTCTGTCACCCCTTCCCCCATTCCCGTAGAACTTCACAAGTGGGAGGCACCTGAGGGTAGCAGCGCCCCCAGGTTGGAATTGAGGGGCTCTTGAGGTAATATTATTGCAGCCTGGACCACAAACCACTCCAGGGAGTGCACTCCAGTGGGGCAAAAAAGAAAAAGAGCAGCTGGGTGTAAGAAGATGGGGATTCCTCAGGCATAGCCTAAGCAGGTGACTGCCTGATCTGCTACCCACTCCAAGCTCAGTATTTTGCAACTTACACAGCGTATTTCCCTTCCACTGGAGTGCAGTGTTTAGTGCCCAAATAGCTTTAGTTATATGGGGGAAGGGTACCATCCAATTAGTTATCCTTCCTGATAGCCTTTGTGTAGTTGTTTCAGTCTTCCATTCCAATGTTATAATGTTCTATTGCCCCTTGTGCTTGGAGGTGATAGGAAGCGTGAAAGGTCCACCTTACACCATGGGAGCAAGCCCATTGCTGGATCACTTATGCCATAAATGAGGTACCTTGATCTGATTGGATTCTGGTTGGGTATCTGAACAGGTATTTCTCGAAGGCAGTGGGTAGTCCCAGTATCTTCATGACACATAGGAATTGCTGTCCCTTATCTGGAGTATGTGTCTATGGCAGTACCACTGGAGCTGGTGACTAGGGGGCAGCAGTTAAGTGGTTGAGCTGCCATACTCCTATGGGACCTAATGTGGCCCAGCTCACCACATTGCATGGCTTGATCTTTTGGTAGGAGTCAAATGTCTGTGCTGCATCTTCGGCTTCTACTTCCTCTTATGTGAGTCCTCGTGATTTTGCCTGCTTTTGCATTCTGTATCCCATTCAGTGGTGGATCCAGCAGGCAATTGTGGCAACCTGTTGGGTGCATGCTAGTCAGTGTGGGAATTCCATTCATGTTTTGTTTCAAATGGCCTTTTGTCATGGGTGTCGTCAACATGGGTGATAGAAGATCTCCTTCCCAGTTTGCAAGCTGTTGCCACAGCCCTTGACCCCATATGGGGAAGCCTCTAGTAGCCCAATAAATGTTTGGCCAGTTGCCAGAGCATATGGCTATCTCATTTGCAAGAGCCCATGAGTCTATATGTAGCAGGAAGTTGTGGTTGGAGTGGTCTGCACAGCCATTGCCAATGCATGGAGTTCAGCCCATTGGGTAGAATGCCCTTTTCCAGTCTCATGCAATAGGTGGCCATCCTTGGGATGGATGGGTGCAGCAGCCCAATGGACTCCAACAGCCTTGAGTCTTGCAGATCCATCTGTGAACCAAGATGTTTTAGTTTACTTGGCTGTTCAAGTAAATACTATGCAATGGGTTGGCTTAAACAATGGGAATTTTTTTTTAGATTTATTTTATTTATTTCTCCCCACCCCCTTGTTGCTTTGTATTTTGCTGTGTCTGTTTTGTTGTGTGCTTGTCTTCTTTTTAGGAGGGAACCAAACCTGGGACCTCCCATGTGGGAGGGAGGAACCTAATTGCTTGAGTCACTTCCACTCCCTGCTTTGCTGTGTCTCTCATTATGCTTTCCTCATGTCTCATTTCGTCATCTTGTTGCATCAGCTTGCCATGCCTGCCTGTCACGTCAGCTCGCTGCCTTGCTCATCTTCTTTAGGAGGCACTGAGAACCTCTTCTCCCTGCTTTGTTGTGTCTCTCATTATGTTTTCCTCCTTATATCTCTTATTGCATCATCTTGTTGCGTCAGCTTGCTATTTTGCTTGTCTTCTTTAGGAGGCACCAGAAACTGAACCCAGGACCTCCCATGTGTGGTGGGTGGCAGCTCAATCACTTGAGCCACATCTGCTTCCCAATGGGAATTTAATGGTTCGCGGTTTTGAGGCCAGGAAAAAGCCCAAATCAAGGCGTCATTGAGGCAATGCTTTTCCCCTGAAAACTGGTGCTTTGGGGCTGGTTGTCAGTGATTTTTGAACCTGGGCTCCTCTGTCACATAGCAATGCACATAGAGTGGTTTTTCTCTGTTCTCTTCTGGGTTCTGTTGACCTTAAGCTTCTTGCTTCCTGTGGCTTCCTCTCCATCTGTCTGAATTTCATTCTGTTTATAAAGGACTCCAGTAATAGGATTAAGACCCATCCTGATTGAATTGGACTATACCCACAGGAATGGATTAAGTTTAAAAACATGTTTTTCTGGGGCACATAGGCTCCAAACCACCACACAAACTATACCATCAGCTAGAACATCCTTGAACTGGGGTCCCCATTTAGCCAAGGGAGGAGGAGCAGCCCCTGAGGGATATTCAGCCCCCTCTGGTAAGGCATTTATTTGTTCATGGAGTCAGCTGACTCCTTGAGGCCCTTGTCAGGCTCTGTCTTGGATATACCATTTTCACTTAATGATGGAGCTTTGCTGAGCCTGTCCTACTTTATTAGTAGGATTAGTGAGTACCCACATTAGGATGGGCGGCTCTGGTCTTAGCATCACACATGGCACATCAGTGAACAGCATATCAGTCCCCTGTGTGGGTCACCACCTTCAGGGTCCAAGGGCAGCACCTCAGCCATTAACCTGCAGTAATCTATTGTCAGCGTCCTGGTTCCTGAAGCCTTTTTTACTGGCCAGTTTGGGCTGTTGAATTGTGACAGGGTGGTTCTCAACACACCTGTCTTGAACCAATAAAGTAATGTCCTTTTCCCCACATGGAAGGCAGTATTGCTTTGGGTTGAACAATCCCACAGTGTCTCTGGCAACTCTGGTGGTGGCTTGAATTTTTCCTAAGGAGGAGACATACCCCTTCAGGTTTCTGAGCCACAGGCAGTAAAATGTCAGTATCTATAAGGCAATCGAGATCAATGGTGCCTGAACTGGCCCAAAGGGCCCCTTCCCCAAATGTACTTACTTGCCATGAGTCACCATGTCTTCTCCAAAGCTCCTCCTTCCAATGCCACCACTTTGCCCTTGTCCCTATGGGGGCATGGTTACTTGGGCGCAAGTATCTAAGAGTCCCATGAAGTTCTGCATGCCCCTCCCCCCTTTTCTCCTTCCACCCCCAAAGGGGCATAGGGCTGTTGATCCCTGGGGGGAAACCAGAGACCTTGGCCCCACCTCTAATCATTCTTCTTAAAGGGAGTGAAATTAGGGTACAGATGAGGAAGATTGCATGTATCAGAACTTCATTCCTTTTTACAGATGAATAATATTCCATTGTATGTCTACATCACATTTTCTTTAACCATTCGTCAGTTGTTGGGCACTTGGGTTGCTTCCATCTTTTGACAATTGTGGATAATGCTGTAAACATTGGTATGCAAATATCTGTTGAGTCCATTTTCAAATCTCTTGGGTATATACCTAGAAGAAGGATTACTGGGTCATATAGTAATTCTAGAGTTAGAATTACTCCCTGAGTATTTTACGTTTCCACAAACAATGAATGCGTGTTCCTATTTCTCTGTATCTTCTCCAACACTTGAATTTTGTTGTTGTTACTGTTTCCATGGAATATCTTTTTTCAACCTTTCACTTTCAGCCTAGAAGTCCTTGCTTCTAAGGTGAATCTCTTGTAGACAGCATATAGGTGGCTCATGGATATGTTTTTTTATCCATTCTGCCAGTCTGTGTCCTTTGATTGGGGAGTTCAATCCATTATCACTCAAGGTTATTACTATAAAGACATTACTTACTAAGACCATTTTATCCTTTGGCTTTCCCATGATATATCTCACTCTTGCCTGTCTTTTTACCCTTTTAGTTACCTTTTCTAATAATCTTCATTTCTATACTCTTCTCCAAGCCTTTCTCTCCTGTATTTTACTTTCTGTTTCCAGGACTTCCTTTAGTATTTCTTGTATGGCTGGTCTCTTGGTGATGAACTCTCTGAGTTTCTGTTTATCTGTGAAAACTTTAAACTCATCCTCATTTTTGAGGGACAGTTTTCCTGGATAAAGAATTCTTGGCTGGCAGTTTTTTCTTTAACCATATTAAATATAGCACTGCCTTCTTGCCTCCATGCTTTCTGATGAGAAATCAGCACTTAGTCTTATTGTCTCTTGTATGGGATCAATTATTTTTCTCCTGCTGCTTTCAGAATTCTCTATCCTTGGCATCTGACATTCTGAATAGTATGTGTCTCAGAGTAGGTCTATTTGGATTTACTCTGTTTGGAGTATGTGGTTCTTCTGGGATATTAATATTTATGCCTTTCATAAGGGTTGAGAAATTTGTGGCCATTATTTCCTCAAATACTCTTTCTGCCCTTTTTTTCATTCTCTTCTCCTTCCAGAACACCCATAATACATATGTTTGTGCATTTTACACTGTCATTCAATTCCCTGAGATCCTGTTTAATATTTTCCCATTCTTTTCTGTCTGATCTTCTGTCTTTTCAAGTTCAGATGCTCTGGTCTTCTAATTCACCTATTTGTTCTTTTGCCATTTCATATCTGCTGTTGTATGCCTCTAATGCATGTTTAATCTCACCCATTGTGTCTTTCATTACTGTAAGACAGGGATTCTTAAGCTTTTTTGTTCCACAGACCCCTTTGCCAATCAGATGAAATGAATGCTGCTGTAATTTATTTATTGCATACATTCATAAGTGAAGGAAATGCTAGATTTCAACTAGAGATCAGAGAAAATAAAGATAATAAGTTGATTTTTTTTTTTCAGTTCAAGCTCATGGACCCCCTGAAATCACCGTGGACCACTGGTTAAGAACTCTTGCCATAAGATCTGTTACTTTTCTCTGCAAGCTCTCAAACTCATCTTTATGTTCACTCAGTGTCTTATTAATTTTCTTTATCTATTTAGCCATAATTTCCTGCAACTCCTTGAATTGATTTTTGGAGATTTGCGTGAACATTATTGATTAGTTGTTTTAAATCCTCTGTCTCCTCAGGATTTTTAATTTGTTCCTTTGGCTGGATAATATATTCCTATTTCTTTGTATGGCTTGTAAATTTTTGCTGATGTCTACGCATCTGATTCTGTTGGTGGTTTTACTCTGATGGTCAATTTCTCACACTAGTCTGGATTTTACTGTTGAGTAGTCTTTTTCAGAGCTCTTCTTTGATTCTTGGTTCAATCTATTACAAATCTTTAAAATTATCCTATTTAAGTATTCAGAACAGGGCCAGGGACCCACTAATGGGGTGCAGACCAGATCCAAGAGGGCCTGAGGACAGGGTCAGGAGAGACTAAAAAAAGCCTTTTTATTTCCTTCACTTTCCTGTTCTGCCAGCAGATGGTCCTCTTCAGTGACACTTTCCATGGAGGCTAGAAACCACATTCTGCCCTCTGCTGCACCCTCCCTCTTCCCTGGGAGGAAAATGACCATTCCTGTCTCAGTCTGGTTTTACTGAGACTGTCTTTAGGGTGGGGGATGGGTGCTGTTCCCTGCTTTGGGGGCAAGTAATGCAGTTTTTGTTTGGGCCTCTGTCTCACTCCCTCTTGGAGGATTTGCCCATTTTAAAAATGGGTTGTCTTGGCCCGGCTAGATAGCTCAGTGGATAAAGAGCGCGCCGGGGTACCACATGGGAGGCCCCGGGTTCGGTTCCCGGGGACCTCTCCGAGCGGGCAGATGGCCTTGAGAAAGGCAAGCCGCCGTGGACGGGGCAGAGCCCCTGTGGGCAGGGCAAAAAGCCACCACGGGCAGGGCGGAGCCCCCACGGGCATGGCAAAGTCACCCATGAAAAAGCGGAGCTGCTGCCTGCGAAGCGGAAGTCGCGCAGCCCGCAAAAACATGGAGGACTGCTGCCCGCAAAACATGGAGCGGAGCCACCCGTGGGAACGGAGTGGAGCCATCCTTGAACGGAACGAGCCACCGCCGTGGAGGGCCGACTTGGTGCGTCGCCGCGGGGACGGGGGGAGACAAGAAGCAGACATAGAAAAACACAGAAGAATGGACACACAGAAAGAGCAAGCAGAAAGGAGGGGGGGGATATGTAATAAATAATAAATAAATCTTTAAAAAAAATGGGTTGTCTTTTTGTTGAGTTGTAGGATTTCTTTATATATTCTAGATATTAAACCCTTATCAGATATGTTTCCAAATATTTTCTCACATTGAGTATATTGTCTTTTTACTTTGATGATAAAGTCCTTTGTAGCACAAACGGTTTTAATTTTGACAAGCTCCCATTTATCGATTTTTTCTTTTGCTGCTTGTGCTTTGTGTATTAAATCTAAGAAACCATTGCCTACCTCACGACCTTGATGCTTCTCTACATTTTTTTTTCTAGGAATTTTACGGTCCTGGCTCTTACATATACTGTGTTTTCTTAGAGTTTATATATAGTTCTGGTTCTTATATTTAAGTCTATGATCCATTTTGAGTTGATTTTTTGTATATGGTGTGAGGTAGGCGTCCACTTTCATTCTTTTACCAATGGAGATCTTGTTTTCCCAACAACATTTGTTGAAGACCGTTTTTTCCCCATTGAGTGGACTTGGTACCCTTTTCAAAAATCAGTTGGCCAAATAAAATGAAAATAAAAACAAAAACAAATGAATAAAAATTGGTTGGCCATAAATGTGAGGGTTGAGTTCTTAACTCTCCATTTAATTCCATTCATTATATTATCTGTCCTTGTGCCAATACCATGCTGTTTTGGTTACTATGGCTTTGTGATGAGTTTTAAGATCGGGAAGTTATCAGTCCTCCAACTTCATTCTTCTTTGTCAAGATGCTTTGGCTATTCAGGGCCCCTTACCCTTCCATATAAATTTGATGACTGGATTTTCCATTTCTGCAAAGAAGGCTGTTGGAATTTTGATTGGGATTGCATTGAATCTGTACATCATTTTGGATAGTATTAACATCGTAACAATACTTAGTCTTCCAATCAGTGAACATGGAATGTCTTTCCATTTATTTAGGTCTTCATCGATTTCTTTTAGCAATGTGCTATCGTTTTCTATGTACAACTCCTTTACATCCTTGGTTAACTTATTCCTAGATATTTCATTCTTTTTGGGTAATATTCATGCAAAACTTGTAAATGGAACTTTTTTCTTGATTTCTTCTTTATATTGTTCATTACTAGTATATAGAAATTCTACTGATTTTGGCATGTTGTACTTGTATCCGCAATTTTGCTGAGTTAATTTATTAGCTCTTATAGCTTTGTTGTGGAGTTTTCTGTATATAGGATTATGCAATCTGCAAATGGGGAAAGTTTTACTTCTTCCTTTCCATTGTTGATGCCTTTTATTTCTTTTTGATATTTAGTGTTCCAATCCATGAACATGGAATATCCTCCCATTTATTTAGGTCTTCTTTGAATGCTTTTAGTAATATCTTGTAGTTCTCCATTATAAGTCCTTTACATCCTTAGTTTGATTTATTCCTAGATATTTGATTCTTTTAGTTGTCATTTTAGATGGATTTTTCTTGATTTCCTCTTCAGATTGTTCATTACTAGTGTATAGAAACACTACTGACTTGGGGGTGTTTTCTTGTACCCCATCACTTTGCTGAATTCATTTATTAGCTCTAGTAGCTTTGTTGTAGATTTTTCATGATTTTCTGCATTAAGGATCATGTCTTCTGCAAATAGAGAGTTTTACTTCTTCCTTTCCAGTTTGGATGCCTTATACTTCTTTTTTCTTGCCTAATTGTTCTGGCTTAAACTTCCAGTACAATGTTGAATAACAGTGGTGTTGTGGGCATGCTTGTCTTGTTCCTGATCTTAGAAGGAAAGCTGTCAATCTTTCAACAGAGTGTGATAGATATTAGGTATAGGTTTTTCATAGATGCCCTCTATCATATTGAGGAATTTTCCTTCTATTCCTAGTTTTCTAAGTATT
>PVKH010041306.1:0-10957 GCA_004027955.1 Chaetophractus vellerosus
CCCTGCTCAGCCTCGGGAGCGGACGAATTCTCAGCTGGTGGATCGGCTGCTTTTGTCTCTTTGCCATCTTGTGGTTTAGGGTTTTCTGGGCGTCTGCGTCGGTAATTGAAGTTACGGCGGTACCGACGTTGAGGTGGCTGCTGACCCTGGGTCTCATCTCCTTGATTTTCCTTATCATCTTCATTGCCATCCTCTCTAGGCTGTCTTTGACGAGGAGGGCCCCTGGAATCAACATTGTGCAAATATGAAACATGAAATGATAAAACATTCTTTCTTCAACAAATTCCACAGTGTTATGGTGTTAATGCTTGGGTTTACTTAACTAAACCTCCAAACCATGCCAGTCTTATCAAATGGTATGCAGCTAATTTAACAGTAATTAAAAAACCACTCAGTTCACACATATTTTACTAACAGTGCAGTGATTTTGTACAAGATGAAAGCATAAATTGGAGTATCTGAAAACTGGCTTTACTAGACGAGAGCAAATATCTTGTCCATAGCATAATCTAATAAGTTCATCATGAGATAACCAATAATGGCACAGAGCCAACACTAATTTCATTTTTAAACATTAACAAATTGAAAACGATGAACATTTGCTAAAAAGGCAGGAAATAAAAAACAAAGAAACAATGATACCCTTCTTATATAAATTAAAAGCACACAGCAATCAGTCATTAAGGAAAAGCATATCAAAACCACAAGGGGAGCAAATGTAGCCCAAGTAGTTGAATGCCTGCTTCCCAAGTACAAGGTCCTGAGTTCAATCCCTGGTACCCTCCTAAAAAAACAAAACAAAACGCCACACTTCAAACCCACTAGTAGCATGGCTACAAAAAAGGTGGACACAAAATATATACAAAAAGAATAGAAAAAAATCAATGGCGACTTTCAAATTAAAGTTCTAGGTCCTAGGAAAAGGTTGAGGTAACAAATGATTTGTTCTTGAGGATTACTGGTAGGTATAGATCACGCATTCATTTCACCGTAACTTCTTTCCCAATTTTAGCCATTAAAATAAGGTCATACCCTGAATTCAAGCCAGCTATTATTTATAGCAATTGGTGGGTGAATAGATACCTGAAGATTAATTCAGAGGTTCCTAGTGCCTCTAGGTAAGCATCAGGGGCAGCATCTGTTTCATTTACTACCCCTCTGAATGAAGAACTGCTGGCTAAATAGTTTGGAAAGCCCTGCACTCAGTGATAAGCACTGTCAACTATTCTGTCCACTCAACGATAAGACCATTAGGTCTAACTTAAGATACTGAAGGTAAGAGAGAATTAAATAAGCTTGTCAAAAGGTTAAATACAAACTGACAATATTCAACAGTAAAATTGAAGCACTGGTCAACCACAAAAAAAATTATGTGTTAGTTTTAAAGATACCACTGAAACTAGGCAGAAAATTTAAGTAGCTTTCCAACATTACAAAAGGTAAGCCTAAGATTCTGCTGTTGACATTGACGGACTTAACTGATAGACAACCAGGAGAGCCTATTTCAGACCAACGTAAAAACACAATCACCTGGCCGCCGATACCTGAAAGTTTCCTGAAGCCACAAGGTATTTATCGATAGTGGCTTGAGAGTTGGAATCTCCCCTTTCAAAGCACCATTTGGGGCCAGAGCCCATTTTCATGAATTAAAAACTCAGCACAGGACATGCATCAATGCAAATAAGAAATACACATTACAGACATTGCCTATTGCAAAATTCACAGCATATATAATACACTGATGAGCACAGTACAAGCTCAACTGGGACTCTTAGTTCCTAAAGCTTCAATGAGTGCCCCACCTTCTGCAGTTAGTGACACAATTTGTATGTGGAAACTCCCTTTCTTAGAGAGTCATCACAATGTATTTTGAATGCTTTGTGTACTTCTATAGTAATGAACTTGTTTTTTAAAGCTCATCTGGTCATGTACAGTTAAGAAAAGTTACCACTTTATCGGTTTATTCTTGAGTACTACCTGTCAGCTTCAGCTTTAGGGATCACAAGTGGAGACTGCTTTGCTATGAGAAATAACTGTTACACCTACCACTGTGGAACTGGGAACATTTCCTCAAAGTGTGCTAAAGCATGTACTGAAACATGCTTGGCACACGGAGCTTTTCCCTAATTATTCTAATTTCCTAATGATATTAAAAAACCTGTTAAAAAAAAAAAAAGAAAAAAAAAAAAAAAAGGATTCTCTAATATCCAAATAGGTAAATAGGTTGTTTAATGTTAGCCTGGGACTGGGTTTGCCCTGCCCAAAACGTAAATTCTTAATGGAGTGATTTCACTTTGCAACTTTGGGGTGACCAAAAGCAAAACCAAAACAAAAAAACCTGTACATACTAGGTTGAGAAGTGGTTAATGGAAAATTATGTCATCTCAGAGGTATAATTTACTCTGTTGATTCTTCAGTTATGCCATGATACAGACTTCACCAATACTCCTAATGCTTATTACCTTTCTCCTTCTCAATGAAGCAGGTGCAAAGGATTTCACAAACGGTTTAAACTATTGTCTCTTACCTGTTCAAGGACAGAAAAACTCTAAATTCCATACCCTCACTAAAATAACAAAACTGTGATAAGGTAGAGCTCATCTATATCTATATATATATATGTATTTTTTTAAAGATTTATTTATTTTATTACATATCTCCCCTTCCCCCTGTTGCGGCGACGCGCCGAAACTTGGTCACTGCGCAGGTGCGGCTTTCCCTGCTTGTGGGCAGCTTCTGCTTCCATTCACGGCCGGCTTTCAGTTCGCGGGTGGCTGGCTGCGCTCCATTCGCGGGCGACCTGCCCTGCCCGTGGTGGCTTTTGCCCACCCATGGCGGCTTACCATTCTCAAGGCGGTCTGCCTGCTAGGAGAGGTCCCCGGGAACCGAACCCGGGGCCTCCCATGTGGTATGCTGGTGCCCTATCCACTGGGCTATCGAGCCGGCCCCCCTATATAAGTTATTTTTAACAAATGCCAACAAAGAAGATGCAAAGAACACATTCTCAAAAAGATAACTGATTCATTCAGGTTCACCTCTTAGGCACTTGATGACAGAAAATATTAAGTATCAACAGATAAATGACTCAAGAAGAGAAGCATGATGCTGCTAAGTTCCAATGTTAAGTCCTAACATACACTTGAGGAATTTTAAATATTAACACGTTATTATCGACCATACCTGCGGAATCGTGGTCTATAACCCCGATACATATTCTGTCTCACTGGTCTACCTTGTTCTCCTGCACCCTGGTTGTCAGCACCCTGAAAAGGTAACGTAAATCAAGCCCACTGGATCACAGTAACAGAAGAGTTAAAACCCAACCAGACAAATCTAAAGTCTGAATACAAGAGTTCTAAAATAAAAGCCCAAATAATCTATTGTGATTATGCTATAATTATTTATCCTTTTGGTTACTATTAGGAATTTAAATGTGCTTCCCATATGATTACTACTTTGACAAAAGGATGTTTTTCTTCTAACCTACTTAATGTACTCCGTCAATTCTGACAGGTGATACTCACTGATAACAGGCAAATAATAATAACCATTATCTCCTTCAACTTTCTTTGGAAAAATTCCAATGTTCACTTAGTGGAATGCAATTAGAAATTATATTAATGAAAAACAGTGCCAATCTGAGGACCACCAGAAAATGGCTAAAATAGTCCTATCAAAAGCTATCATGTTGATACTTTTAAATTTTGATGAAACTTACCTCCATCACTTCTCCTTGAACAGGAGGGTTGGAATACTGTGGTCGACGCCCATAGGGTCTCCGCATATAGTAAGGTGGGAATCGTCTCCTGCGGTAGGGCCGGCGTTGTTGGGCCTGGCCTTCCGGAGCACTCTCTGATCCCTCGTTCTTTTCCCCACTCTCACTATTCTGGTAATTTTGCTGGTAATTGCGTGGAGGACCCCTACGACGTGGATAACGTCTATAATGGTTACGGTCTGCTGCATATTTACTGCCTTGCACTGGAACTCCACCAGGGCCTGTGACGTTTGCTGCCTCTGCCCCCTACAAAAGCCATTATAATAACATAATTTATATATTATATAATATTGATAGTGACAAAGGAAATCAGTACACTTGCAACAAAATTCATACAAAGCAAATATTTTAAAAAATGGTCTATGTGGCCAGGGGTGCATAGAAATGACTAAATATCAGTTCCTCACTGTTCTGAAGAGATTGCCCTCTAACTGCAGACAGCACATTAGGCTTGATGCACCTGAATTCATGTGGTCACCTGACCCATCCATCCACCTTAGAGCCACCATCCTAATGGAGGAGATCTCCAAAATATTTCCGTACTGAAGTCAAACCTTTACACAAAAAGCATCCTCACCTTTTCTCCTTCAACAACATCAAACTCCACAGTCTCTCCATCTCCTACACTGCGAAGGTACTTCCTGGGGTTATTCTTCTTTATGGCAGTCTAGTAATATCACATTCCAAAAATAGATTAACAGGGGAGAATAATGTGCTTTTTCATTCAAAATGTACCAGAGTCAATATATTTTAGCTTGGATGTACACTTAATCTTAAATTTAGCTTTAAATAAGACCAGACCATCAATAAGTTTAGGAAAGCAGGGACCAATTATACTACCCCCAACCTCAACCAAGATACTCCAATCTTACAAGACCCCAGCATTTTAACCACTCTTTCCAAAATGAAAACAAGTAATTTAACACTCAGGACATATACAACAATGTTAATTTTTAAAACGCTTTTTTACAAAAGCATATGGCTTTGAACAAAATGAACAAAAATCCATCTATCCCCCAAAGACTGCACTTAATAGAAGCTAGCCCCACACAGGGCCAGTTTAGATGACAGTCGAGTTTGGTTTTATACATGCTTCAAAGTTGACCAGACCAACTTTGTCCCTGTGTGACAATATCAAACTCAATGTCAACCAAAATCCCTTCCAACCTGTTTGTGATAATGCTTCAACAGAAATGCAATTCCATGTATTAACTATGCCACTTTTTAATATTATGTGACTGCACAGGAGCAATTGGTTATACCTCCCCAAAATACAATAAAGCTCACATTACAGATGTTTTACTTCTACAGACTTTTATGGAAAAGTAAAAAAAGAACAGCACCTCACATTGGTATTCAATACTTTTACAAAGTTCTTTCACACATTACCTAATTCAATCTTCACTACAACAGATGATGTGAGGTATTATTACTCCATTTTTAAAGATAATTACAAAAGGCCTTTAAAAGTTAGGTGACTTGCCCAAGGTCACAGAGTGGAAACTTTCCTGTATCTAGGTCTTGGGACTCCGAATCCCATATTCATTCCACTACATCACAGCAGTAACTATTTAGGATCACTCATGCATTTCTGTTCCAGAGGAGGCAGGACAACCAACAAATCTGAGGCCAATTAAGCTAAGTTGCCCAAAACCACAGTCTCCTTAATATACCACTAAAACCTGAGCAGCCAGACAAAGTCCCAAGAAACAACTAAATGTTGAAACCACTTCCAAAATAAAGAGGAAAGCATATTGCTGACACCTTGTGGGTCAGGCACAACTGGGTGACATAAGTTCAGTCAAATATATGATCTCATCTGTCATCTAAACTGTCCCGCAGTCTTCATACCTTCACATATATAGCCAACTCTTAATTACCTGCAGTCATAGGGGATAGCAGAAGTAAGGATAATTAAAATTCCAAAACTCGTATTTTAGTCCACATCCTCAACGCCCCCCACCCCCCAAACCCTTGAGGGTTGCTGACAGGCAGCAAGACAATAAGCTTTGCTGCCTATTGTTCCAGGGTCTCCATATTCCTTTGAACATGCATAAGGAACAGGTAAGAGTTGTCTTCATCCAAACGACAATGAATACCAATTTTATAAAACAAATATTTGTTGGTTTAAAATAACTTGTCTGAGCAGTCCTACTGACACTTAGAATTTAAATGTTTCCACACTTACATTCGACCCTGTGATTCATGTGATAGTGTTGGCTATACTAGAAATTGGCCCGCTTCCCTCCTTGATTGCTCCTGAATGCTGTGTAGGACACCTCAGAGAGCTATGAGGCACTAATGTAAGACAGTCCTTCCTAAGAAGCATGCTGCGTTCCAAGCTCACACCTGCCTGAATGAAGGTGTGATTGTGTAAACTGGCATTTGGTTGTTTGATTCCTGAGTTACAGTATTTTAAAAAGCTGCCAGTATTTCAACAGTCTTAGCACCTATTCTATACAATTTTTTCCTTCCAAAATACTGGAAGCCAATGTAAAAAAATTAAGTGAGTAGCTACCAACTTTGCCTTTTTCACTTAGCCTTAAACTAATCAAGATTTCTAAAAATTCCAAGCCTGCCAAAGCTCTCCAAATGTAAAAACTGCCCTACTCATTCACAGTGCTTTATAACACACAGAAGAGCCTATGTTGAATTTGCTAATTTTCTAGCAAACATTTCAAATTAATATGCTCTGCAGCTCTGCCCTATTTTCCCCATGATTTTTGTGATCTGGCCTTACCACAGAAGTAGATCTAATAGGATTTGTAAACATTTTGCCAAAGTTTATGTATTTACAGCATATTATTACTTCAAGTTAGGGTTCATAGGTTATTTATTCAATTTGAAATTAGGTTTGAAAATTTAGTGCAAGGAGTATAGCAGATTCAACAATTTTTTTTTTTAAAGCCACAGCTATTAACAAAATACCAATCTGAAACACCTGTTTTAACTAAGTGATCTGCCAACACAACAGTTCAATGTATATATTTAAGTGCTACTACTCTTCCTGAAGGAACTAGAAACTGATGGTTGGACCTTTTGTAAAGAATAACAGTTGAAAAGATATAAGCACTTTTCTTCTCACAAACCTTGAGTCAGAAGTATAAATATCTACACAAGCACTCACCTGGTGTACAAACACATCTTCCTTGGTGTCATTCCTGCAAGACAGAAAGAACCACGTTCAGCAAGTAAGAAAACAGCAATATATTTCATACTGCCAAAGACTAAGAATACACCTGGCACTTTGGGCACCGCCCCACCCCAATATTTTTCCTATAACTTTTCCAGGGGCTTTCTGGCTGCAAATCAGCTGTCAGGGGGAAAAAATGCTAGAAAGTGACCATAATCTCTGCTTTAAAGACTAAGCCATTGCAAAATGTTATTGCCTCACTACCTGTACACGGAGAAGAAAACCTGAGAAATCAGTGTGATCTATGAAGCCATTAAGAGGGTAGAAGTGACTGGGCAACACATATTCTGCCACTCCTCATCCTGTTAAACATTAACAATGTTCCAGCACACCCTACCCTTACCCCTGGAGCATGTTTGTTAGCAGCCAGAGAAAAAAGATAGATATTTCCTTCCATTACTAGCTTCCTCCTTTCTTACTTCACTCTCAATTATTTACTCTTCACCATTCCGACACTTCCTCGAGGTCATAAAAATAACCACAATCAAGTACAAATGAGACACTACCAATATCTATACTGATCATATGGCAAGCATTATATGCAAAAACCAAGGTGTTGAGAATGAACGAGACTTTTCAGTAGCACACACAACCCATCACTTCCTATTAGACATTATTTTAAACATCAATTGTCACTCAAACTGTTGCTAAAAAATATGGCTGAAAGTTATGAATGCACAACTGTGTGATTATAGCAAATACCACTGATTGTACACCTTGGATGAACTGTATGCTGTATTAATATGTATCAGTAAAATTGATTAAAAAAAGAAATATGGTTGAAATTTTTAGTTCAAAACTTTATGACTACCAGATGAAAATCTAGTAACTGATAATACTAAGGTAAGTTTGAGGACAAGAAACCAGCCAGTTTAGATATAATAAGGTTATACCAGAAGCCTAGACCAGGACTGATGGAGGCCTGAACTAAATGTTTATATGTCAGGGACTGTATTTGAGATACATTTGAGGCAAAATGGGAAAAACTTTGTGGAAAACTGGATGTGAGAGGAAAAACGGAGAATGACTTGAGGTTTTTCAGCTTGGAGACTGGGATTAAGATGATGACGCTAAGAGCAAGAACCACTGGAGAAACAGATTTCCAGACCTTTAGTGAGACCTTAGCTATAACACCCCACCTCTCTAGATGCCCTGCCAGTAGTTAAGAGTGCAAAAGGGCCCAGCAGTAGTGTTTAATTACACAGGGAACAAAGGTTACAATGAACTAGACTGATGGTCTTACTGACTGAATCCACACAAACTCCCTTCAATTCTGACCTGAAAGCTATAGCTTGTTATCATAACATAAGGTTATTTTAAATTTATAGGAACAGAATAATTTTAAACCCCTTTAAAAGTCAGGGCCATCACTAATTATTTCCCATCTCCAACTTGATTGAATTTCAAACCTTAAGTGCATTCTTATAGCCTTTAATCACTTAGGATTAGTGGTTCTGCACGCTTTTCCTAAGGGGAGCTACAATGAAGAATTGTAGAGTAGGAAAGGTGCACAAAGTCTACAGTAGTGATTCTTAACAGGCAATACTGCCTAACAGGGCATTTAAAGTTGTTTCAAAATAGGGAGCACTATTTGTATTTAATGAGGGGTATGGAGTATGGATGTCAGGGACTATCAGGTTTGTTGATGACTACATATTTGTGGGTTGCATTGACTAGTTCACTGCCTTCTGCTGTAATTGCAAATACTATTGAAATTACAAACAATACAGAAAACATTATGCATTGCAACAAAATGAAACAATATAGGTTTACTAGTAATGCCAAACTAGACAATAGTACTCACTATTTTGTAGACACTAAAAGAGCCTATTAGGGAATAAAGCCAAGGTGCACCTGGATTTCAGGAAGAAACCTGACAGCTCAAAGAATGCAGTTTTGGCCAAGATAGAACACATTATGGTTTGCATGATGAGTACCGTTAATCTATTTGCATGCAACTCTCTATAAATGACTACCCAGAAATTCAATGGACTGCTAATAGGAAAACTGATTCTTAGTCCTGATTCTACTGTTAACAGCTGTGTAACCTTGGAAAGCTTCCTTCACTTGCAAAATGAAAACAAACAAAAACTAGACACATTACTGTAGATTTAACTAACTTCCAGTTATTGTGTCAAGTGTTTCAAAATACTGTATTATTCAATCTTCACAATCCTGGGGGTTAAGTACTATTATTAATCCACCAGTATACAAATTAGGAAACTGGAGTATAGTGGTCACTTGCCCACAGTGGCAGAATCTGACTCCATAGCCTCCAGTCTTTACTATATTGAGATCTTAGGAAATGTCAGCCTGATATGTTTACATTTTATAGCTTTAGAGATAGATTACAGGAAATGGCTCCTCAAACAAATAAGCCTCTGTATGGATTCCCCTTTAGAACAAAATTATTCCATGTAATTAGATCAATAACAACCTTCTCCCACACACAACCCTTTACATCCTTATTCAAGAGAAAAGCAGCAATTAAAAAAGAAAAGAAAGAAAGAACCCAGGAAAGAGGATGCAGCTCAGTGGTTGAGTGCCCACCTCCCACGTACGAGGACCCAGGTTCAATCCTTGGTACCTCCTAATAAAAGGGCCCAAATGGTTCAACCAAAAGCATGTTTTAACCATTAGTTATTCGTGTAATGGGGAAGGCAGTAGAAGTACCTTCTGCCTTAATCTTTTTGTTACTGAGGTTACTGACAGGGCAGACCAGTTAATGAGCTCCTCCCCACAGGATTGTCAGAAAGTGACTTAGAAGACTGTCTCATTCTTTCTTTTACCTACCACTAGCACTCAGCATATTGTCAGGACATGGCAGGTATTCAATTATTTATTGGGTGTCTACTAGTCACTAGACACTAATCTAGGCACTCACTGGAATAAAGTGGTAAACTAGAACAAGGTTAAGAGGTAGGTGAAACTAGGAAAATAGTCCCAAAACACATGGCTGCTTTCAGTAAGGAGAAATAGAAAGTTGTCATTCCCTTTCAGGCACTAGGACATGATGATAAACAAATCAACATTCCCCACCCTTACGGAATTTACAATCTAGTGGAGGCAAAGTGTGCGGAACCACTAATCCTAAGTGATTAAAGGCTATAAGAACGCACTTACAGGCAACTTTTCAAATTAAAACTATAATTCCTGGCACTTTCAATTTTTCTAATTGAGAGATCCATTACTGGAGTTAAGACAGCCTAGGTTGGAATCCTGGCTATTCCATTACTAACTACAAGACCTTGGACAAATTTCCTTATCTGTAAATTGGGGATAAATAGAACTTACTTCCTTATGTTTTTGCAAGGATTTAATGAGTTTATACAAAGTGCTAAGAACAGATCTGGCAAAGAATTATCTATTACTTTTTCTTCTTTTTAAACCTAGTGGATACCATACAATAACCAAACACAAGCCCATCACTATGGTTGCCACTTAGAAGATTCACATACCCAAGCTGTCCAGTTTTAAAAAATTAAAAATTCAGTTCCTCAACTGCTCTAGTCACAGTTCAAGTGTTCCATAGCCTCATGTGGTTAATAGCAGTAGTATAAGCAGCACAGGTCTAGAATAATCCAACAATGTCAGTCATATAGCATACCAGCCCTTCTTCCATTTTCCTGCAGTCAAATATACTCTTTCCACCATATTCTTCCACTCCAACTCTTGTTAATATGAGCAGCATTTAACATGGAAAATTCTGAATGAGGAACACACCTCACAGACTCTCTCATCTATCTAGGAAGTATGTAGACACAGTACTGACTTTGAGGGAAAAGTAATTTCACAGAAAGCAAGGGCCTGAAGCAAAAAAGGGTTAAGGTTTTAAGGAAGGAGAAAATAAAGGGGGGGTGGGGGTGGTGGAGGGAAAGAATCCTATTGGGATTTAAAGAGAAAATGGAAGCTCCATCTCTTAAAAAGCTCCTAATATAACGGAACAAAGATAAAAGCTGGTAACTGCATGAAACTCATGTACTAATCTA
>PVKH010041307.1:0-10961 GCA_004027955.1 Chaetophractus vellerosus
GGGCCAGGCTCTGACCCTCCAGGAGGCCTCCCGCTGCCTGAGCGGTGTTTACAAAGAAAACCATCAGTAGCAGGCCCTGGAATTCTAAGTGAGAAGAGTCCTTTTATGAAGACTATTAAACCAACAGAAAGCAAGAAAAAAGATTTATTTCCAGGACAAAAAAGTCCCTCTGTGTAAGAAGGATAGGGAAGTAAGAAAGGCACAAAGCAGGGGGTTTTGTCTGTTGTGGTCACTGTTCTGTCGAGAACAGGTCCAGGCATACAGTAGGGTCTCAAAAAACATTCACTGAATAAAAATGAAAGTATGAATGAATGAAAGAAAAGCAAAGGAAAAGAAAAGAAAGAAAAAGAAAGGAAGAAAAAGGAGAAAGAAAGAAACCTTGACTGAAGAAGGTTTAAGATAGGCTAAAGTTGAACTTAACATGGGGAAGAAATCAAGAGTAGTCTGGATTTGTAGAAACTTCCAAAAAAAAAAAATATATATATATATAAAACCTCATGCTGACTATGCAAGCAAGGCCGCTCTATCAGAAATACCCAAGAACAAGCCCGGAAAACCCATGACAAAGTTTCCCAAGACTTTGGCTGCTCTCCAGCAGCTCATTTTTTACAGCGCCTCTTTCCAACATCCTGGGCATGAAGCAAGGGTGAATCCTTGTTGTTGAAGGCAGCCTTTGCCAGGTCCCCTGCACAGTAGAAGCACACCCAGAGCTGTTTTCATAAACCACAGGGATGGAGAAGCCTCAAGAAACCGTTTTGTTAATAGCCTTGCTTTTAAGAAGCAATGCATTGGGGCGCCAGCTGGATAGCCCAGTGGATAGGACGCCGGCATACCACATGGGAGGCCCTGGGTTCGGTTCCTGGGGACCTCTCCTAGCGGGCAGACCGCCTTGAGAATGGCAAGCCACCATGGGCGGGCCAGAGCCGCCGTGGGCAGGGCAGGTTGCCCGCGAATGGAGCGCAGCCAGCCACCCGCGAACTGAAGCAGAGCTGGCCATGAATGGAAGCAGAAGCCACCCACAAGTGGGGAAAGCCGCGCCTGCGCAGTGACCAGTCTCGGCGCCTCGCCGCAGCGGGGGGGAGGGGAGATATGTAATAAAATAAATAAATCTTAAAAAAAAAAAAAAGAAGCAATGCATTTGAACCAGGCCAAACCACAGGGAGCGCCCATTCTTTTTTTAGGAGTTCTCACTTTTCTAAAAATTGGCCTCTAAATGTGAGACTTTGGGTAAGTTAGATACCCCCCTTGCAAACCAGTTTGCTCATCTGTAAGATGGACATAGACATAAAAATGGTAGCTCCCTTATATGACTATTGTGAAGGCTGAGCAAATGAATATAAATTACACAGCACAGTACCTAGTATAGCTATTGGCTGTTATCACTGAAGGTGAGCTTATTTTACAAGTAAAGCATTCCTTGAGGCCCAAGCATTTCAACTTTGGGCACTGGCTTGATTAGATCCTTAGTTCTTGTTTTTTTTTTTAAGGCACCAGGGCCAGGGATTGAACCCGGGACCTCATATGTGGGAAGCCGGCACTCAACCACTGAGCCACACTGGCTCCCGGAGATCCTCAGTTCTAAGTCAAGAAATGATCTGCTGTTCCAAAAACTCCTTGATGTTGTTAGATCCACTTCATCCTTTCCCTGAAGGTCCTGTGGATGCATCAACCTCCAATTATGCAACAGAGATGCACTTTCTCATCATAGATGAGAACTCTCCCAGGTCTCCTCAGTATAAATGGGTGTTATAATTAAAAACTGGCCAGAAAATACCCAAAGTAAACAGAAAAACTGCACCTAACATGCTGGAACCTGACGTGGCTGAGGGCAGGGACAGCAGGCAGGAAGTATATAGTGTGACAGAAAGAATATTAGACCAGAGGCAAGAAATTTGTGTTCAAGTGCTAGATTTGCCACTTTTAAATGGGTAAGCAAGTTACCTGGCCTCAGTTTTCTCTTTTGAAAAATGGAAGTGAGTGGATGTAGCTCAAGTGGTTGAGTGCATGCTTCCCACGTATGAGGTCCCAGGTTCAAATTCCAGTACCTCCTGAAAACAAACGAAAAAAAAAAAAAACCAAAACCAAAACCACCAACTTTCACTGGGGAGAGGATATAGCTCCACATTTTTGGATGTAACCAAAAAATAAAATAAAAACAAAATAAATTAAATTAAAAATGGAAGAACTATATTAAATCTAAAGCTCCCTTTTATATCTAGGACAATGATTTCATGGAAGGGTGAAAGTAAAGAGGATGGCTGGGAGGGGCAAAGTGGATATAAAGAGATGAGGGAGAATGCGGCTGTGAAGGGAAAGCTGAGTTAGTAAGGGAAAGGATAAGTCAAACAGTAAGTCAAACATTAACCTACAAAAGAACAGACCGGGAAGATGAGCAGGACTGAACGCCTAGGAAGACTAGTTCTGGGAAAATCTAAAAGGCTAATAGCTTGGAAGACCATTTATCTTTGGACTTGCAAAAAGAACCTTGTTTCTTCAGGGACTAGGGGGCTGAAAGAGAGAGAAAAACAGAGAGAGAGAGCATCTAGTCACCTGAGAGAGAAACGGTGTAGAACTCTGAAACCAAACTTAAGGCTAGACTCCTTAGGTGTATTTTATAGTTACAAAACACTCTCATCAGAGGTTAGGAGCTCAGACTCTGAAGTAGGGCTGCTTGGATTTGTAACCTGGCCTCATGACTTACTGGCCTTGGATCTTGGGCAACCTCAATGTGCCTCAGTGTCTTCACATACAAAATGGGCATAAAAATAGAGCCCACCTCATAGGGTTGTTGTCAAGATCAAATGAACCAAAATATGGAAAGCACTTCGAAGAGGGTCTGGTATCTGCTAAACATGAAGTTAAGTGTCTGCTTCTCTATTTATTTTCTGCCGCAGAGTGGGATGTTTACTCATGACTCACTACAGAGTCACTTCATTCTCCCCGCCAAGAGGATTTAAGGACAGCATTTGCTACCCAAGGCTGGAACCTAGAAAAAGAGCCCACTTATATCCTCTTTTGTTCCCTGGGTAGGGTCAGGAGGAAATTCAGGCCCCATCATCACAGCCCCAGATGCTCTCCATCATTCCAAGGGAGGAGGGGCAGATGACAGGGTTAGACAGACCTGCCCTTAAGGAAATATGCTCATGGGACTTTCTTTGGGGAGTGGAATCTGCCACACCATTCTCCCCTACGTTTACTTTAGAGTTATTGCTAAGTAATCCTAATTTGAAGTAAACCTAATTTGAAGTTGTTTTTGGTACCAAGATAATAAGCATGAGTTGTTTTTTTTTTTTTTTTTACTTTTCCCACCTTCTCACAGACCGAGCAGTTCCAACTTCTTGCACCTAGTTCTCCCCAGTGTGTTTCTATTTACTTCTTATATCATTATGCATTCTTAAGTTTCCTTCCAAATGCTATGCAAAACACTCTTGGTTTTACATGTCTACAGCTTCTCAGAGTTATGTGGGTGCATCAACATCCACATTTATAAGTGAAAACAGCACTTATAATAGAAGCAACGCATTAAAGAGCTAAATCACACCCTCCCAATGCTTTCTCTTTAGGACTGAACTCCAAGGACTCATTTTATTTCCATCTGTAAGGCAAAGTATTAATTTGAAGTAGACTAAATAATCTAGTGTTGACAAGACACTAACATTTCTTGAATTTTTAAACTCTAATTTAGAGAATGAAAATCACAGTCTACTGATGGTCCCTCATTCCATAACCCAGCAGTCTGTGGAGATTTACTTTATAGGATAGGGGGAAAGAAAATAAATACCATCAACTAGGTCTTAAAGTCTGTTTAATTCACAATGGCATTCATTGTGCCAAGGAAAAGAAGTTGCCATTAGGGACACTGTGAGAGGAAGACAGGCAGGAAAAGAGACAACTATGCCTGTTTCTTGACTTCTCTTTCTCATTTTTCTCCTCCAGGCTTCACGGGGATTCAATCCTAGGGACCTCTGATGTGGGAGAGAGGCACCCTGTCACTTGCGCCACCTCAGTTCCTGATTTCTGGCACGTCTCGCCTTGACTCTCCTCTTTTGTTGCGTCAACACCTTGCTGCCTGGTTCACTGTGCCGGCCCAGCTCAGCCGCTCGCCTTTTTTCTACCAGGATGTCCTGGGGATTGAGCCTGGGTCCTCCCATATGGTAGGCAGATGCCCAATCACTTGAGCCACACCTGCTTCCCAAACTTCATTTTTTGAGCTCTGCCTGAGGCATTTCAAAAACAACCATCCCAACAAATAAAAGGAACTTATATATGGAATAAAAAACTCTAAATATATGAACTGTTGATTTTTTTTAAATCACGAAGTTGAGTTCTTGTTTTAAAATGTTCCCTTCCTCTGATTTTGATATAATTTTGGAAATCTTTCCATGACTTCCTCAATTATACAAAAATAGCTTTCAAAGGAGACCCAATTCAAGTGATGATTTTTATGTCTAAGTAGATCTTGGCTTAAAGAATGACATTATGATTATAAAGCTTAGCTTCAACTAGTAATTTTTTTCTGAAAACAACACTGAAGAGAAATCACATTTCCTATATTGTTATTCTGGATCCTACTGGTTTCAGGACACAGGGTGATGATGGTTAGCCTCATGTGTCAACTTGGCCAGGTTTTAGTGTCCAGCAGTTTGGTCAAGCAAGCACTGGCCTGATTGTTACTGGGAGAATATTCTATGGATTTAAATCATCAGTAAGTTGATTGCATCTATGGCTGATGACAGCTATAATCAACTGAGGAGTCTGCCTTCAACAATGAGAGACTTCTTGTCCAATCAGTTGAAGGCTTTAAAAGGAAAACTGACGGTTTCAGCAGTCTAAAGAGAGAATTTCCATCTCACTTCAGCCAGCAAGTTTCTCCCAGAGAATCTGCTGAGGACTTTCATCAGAGTCCCAGGCTTGTAGCCTGCCCTACAAAATATGTACTTGTCCATCCTCACAGTTCTGTGAACCAATCTTTTCCTCTCTCTTTTTTAAGGTTTATTTTATTTATTCCACTCCCCCCCCACCCCGTGCTGCTTGTGCTCGCTGTGTCCATTTGCTATGCGTTTTTCTATTGCATCATCTTGCTGAGTCAGCTCACCATGCCACACGGGCCATCAGCTCACCGTGCCGTGCAGGCCACCGTGAGACAATTCTTAATAAAAATTTCATAATATTTACAGATATCTCCTGTTGATTGTGTTTCCCTGGAGAACCCGGACTTATAAACATGTTTACTCAAAAAAATTCTACATTTGTGATATTAATTTACATATTCTTTCATATTGACAAGTAAGATAAACACCACTGAAAAAAATCCCCAAGTAATATCCCTCTATTCTTTTTTTGTTTTTAAAATTCCTCTATTCTTTCCCCCTAAATAAATTTCAAGTCTTACCTACCACACGTTATGCTATTCTCAAAAGGAAATGCCTCACTGCACTCAACTATATATGTGACTGTGGTTAAAAGGGGAAATTTTAGGTTGTGTATATGTTATTAGAATAAAAAATTTAAAAGAACATAGTACTGCACAACACAACAGTGAGCCCTATTGTAAATGGTGGACTAGAGTTAACAGTACAATTATAAAAATGTTCTTTCATGAATTGTAACAAATGTACCACACTAATGCAAGGGGTTAATTATAGGGTGGTATATGAGAACTCTATAAAATATTTTAAAAATGTAAAAAGGGAAACCCCTCAAACAGTCTGTCCTATGCTGCCACTGTTGTACTCTGATTATGAACATGTTTCTTAAATTAATCTTATTGGCAAAAATGTTCAATTTATAAGCTCCAAATTAAGTGAACCACTGTATTCCACAGTGGAAAAGTGGAATACTCCTACACATAAACCTAGACCAAAAGACTAAGGACTGTTAGAGAAGCTGGTTAAAACCAGGTTGGACTCAGATACTTTCAATAAATTGATAGTGTTTATTAAATATCTACTATGAATAGAGGTCATGGGAGAGAAACTGACAGAATTAAGATACAGTCGAATCCCTTCTATGGGCAAACATACGTACCCCGTGTGTTTTGTAATTGGGGATCTTAAATTTGGATTCACCAGGGGGGTGGATGTGGCTCAAATGGTTGGGTGTCTGTCTCCCATACAGAGGGACCTGGGTTCAATCCCCGGGACCTCCTGGCAAAAATAAAGAAAAATATAGAAGGTGTGCAGGCTGCCAGGCCCCATGCATGGGTGCGCCACCAGGCCCTGTGCGTGGGTGCACCGTCAGGGCCCGGCAAGACACGAAGTAGGATGATGATGTAACAGGAGAGTGACACAAGGAGAGCCAAGACGAGACACACCGAAAACTAGGAACTAAGGTGGGGCAGGTGGTAAGATGCCTCTCTCCCACTTCAGAGGTTCCCAGGATCGAATCCCGGTGAAGACAGGGGGAGAGGGATAAGAGGAGAAGGCAGGAAATGGACACAAAGAGTTGTCCAGCGAATGGACACAAAATAGCAAAAACGGAGTGGGGGGGGGTGCTAAAAATGGATAAAAGTAAAATAAAAATTAAAAAAATTGGATCCACCAGCTGTGCATCTCTCGCTAATTTCTTAGTTTTTCTGGGCCTTGGTTTCTGAATCTGCAAAATGGGGACAAGAAAACCCATCCTATAGAGTTTGGGGCTTTTTTTTTTTTTGGCTGTTCTTGTTTTTTTACTCTTTACAGGATTTTATAAGGGTAATCATGTTACTTGGTTAAACTGTAATCTGAGTTCATTCTTCTCTACAATTTTTAAGTCACACATCATTCATTCATTCAAACATAAGAGCCAAGCTAGGGCATCCCATAGTTTTAGTGAGGAATGAATTAAATGAGACAATACAGGGAAAGTGTCTCTCCTTAGATGTCAATAAATTTCTTTTCCTGCTGTGTGAAAACTGTATCTCATAAGTAGCAAATGCAGCGGTCTACCTGGAAAAGGTCTGTCTTCATCTCCCCTATGCAGAGGAACTCCCTTATTTTCTGGCATATACTTCTTGGTAATAGGCAAGGACATCAGCCGGATGTGATAGATGAGTGAGCGCCAGGTGTGAGCTCCAGAAAGCACGGGTTCAGGTGGTAATGGGCTGAAAGGTTGAATCACAAAGTAGGCAGTGAGCAAGATTAATCCCAGGGTTACCAGGACCTACAAGGAAAGATAGGAAAGGATTAATAATTGTCCTGGCAAACAATTCACCCCAGAGCCAAGGAAAAAAGAACAAACAGGCCTCTTCCCCTATTTGCAATGTGCCTTCATTAATCCACTTTCATACAAAAGTCATTTACATTGACTTCTGAAAGCATTTGATGTTTGAGAACTACAAGGATTGCAAGGCTCACCTAGCTTCTACCGTAACAGTCAGGGACACATCCGCCATTAGAAAATACAAATACATTTTAATTATAAGCACATAGCATTCATCCAGGATATTTAACAAAATACAAAATTTTTCTAGTAACACATGATAATAAGAGCAAAGGCTAATTTATTCACAGAAAGACAAGGTTCAATAGTGAAATGTCAGCAATAATATGTAGAGTGAATGCTGAAGAGTTAGTGCTCTGTCTAAACTATTTACCTTATACACAGCTATAAGGAAAGGATGTTGGGGTGGTCCCCTCTGAGGTTCATTCTTTTCCAGCAGCTGTCTGATAAATTTTTCAATTGCTTTCTCTGACATGCCACACTGATGGCCTGTCTGTCTCACCAAATCAACAGTTTCTGAAAGTTTGTCATAAATGCTAAGCTCATTGGCAGCAATATCCATGTCTTCCAATACAAAATCCCTGAGAGAGAAAGAAAATACATGTAAAAAGAAAATGGTTTCTTTAAATTATTTCCTCTTCAAAGCTGTTGCCTTTTTAACAGTGGTGTCTGTGGGGAAGGACCGGCATGCGTTTTCCCCCAATCTATTTTAGGCAGTGTATTTGTAAAAAAAAAACAATAATATGTTAAGATGATGTGAAATTGCCATACAACTTTTTAAAATTATTTTTTATTAGAGAAGTTGTAGGTTAACAGAAACATTATTCATAAAATACATAAAATATAGAGTTCCCATACACCACCCTATTATTATCACCTTGCATTAGTGTGATACACTTGTTCTAATTCATGAAAGAACATTTTTATAATGATAATATTAACTACAGTCCATCATTTATAATAGGGTTCACTATGTTGCACAGTCCTATCTTATTTAAAATATTATTTAGGGGGGCCGGCCATATAGCCCAGAGGATAGGGTGCCGGTATACCACATGGGAGGCCCCGGGTTCGGTTCCCGGGGACCTCTCCTAGTGGGCAGACCGCCTTGAGAATGGCAAGCCGCCATGGGTGGGCCAGAGCCACCGTGGGCAGGGCAAAAAGCTGCCACAGACAGGACAAAGCCGCCACGGGCAGGGCAGGTCGCCCGCGAATGGAACGCAGCCAGCCACATGCAAACTGAAGCAGAGCTGGCCGTGAATGAAAGCAGAAGCCGCCCACAAGCGGGGAACGCCGCGCCTGTGCAGTGACCGGCCTCGGCATGCCGCCGCAACGGGGGGGAGGGGAGATATGTAATAAAATAAAAATAAATCTTTAAAAAAAAAATTATTTAGGGAAGCGGCTGTGGCTCAATTGGTTGGGCTCCTGTTTACCACATGGAAGGCCCGGGGTTCGATTCCTAGGGCTTCCTGGTGAAGGCAAGTCGGCCCACACAGTGTGGTGAGCTGGCACAGCAAGATGACCCAGCGGGGGGAGACAGGCAGACACAGATAGACGCGAAAGCGGATGGACACGGCAAGCACAACCAGCAAGGGGTGGATAAATAAATGAATGAATAAAAATAAATATTTTAAAAAATTATTTAGTAACACAGATACGACCTAAAATTTCCCCTTTTACCACATATATAATTCAGTGATATTAATTATATTCACAATGTTGTGCTACCATCACCACCATCCATTATTAAAACTTTACAATCAACCCAAACAGAAATTCTATACAATTTAAGCATTAACTCTCCACTCTCTAACCTATATACTAGATTCTGACTCTGTGAGTTTGCTTATTCTAATTATTTCATATTAGTGAGATCACACAATATTTGTCTTTTTGTGTTTGGCGTGTTTCACTCAACATGATGCCTTCAAGGTTCATCCAGGTGGTTGCATCCATGTTATTGCAGAACTTCTTTCCTTTCTGATGTGGAATAATATTCCATCGTGTGTATATATTACATTTTGTTTATGTATTCTTCGGTTAATGGACACAGGTTGCTTCCATCTTTTGGCAATTGTGAATGATGTTGCTATGAACATCAGTGTGCAAATATCTGTTTGAGTCCCTACTTTCAATTCTTTTGGGTATATACCTAGTAGTGGGATTGCCGGGTCATATGGTAATTCTATAATTAGCTTTCTGAGGAAATGCCAAACTGTCTTCCACAGCAGCTGCACCATTTTACATTCTTACTAGCAATGAATGAGTGCTCTTATTTCTCCACATCCTCTCCAACACTTTATATTTTGTTTTGTTTTAATAGTAGCCATTCTCGTGGGTGTGAAATGGTATCTTGCAGTTTTGATTTGCATTTCCCTAATAGCAAAGATGTTATGCATCTTTTCATGAGCGTTTCAGCCACTTGTATATCCTCTTCCGAGAAATGTCTATTCACGCCTTTTGCCCATTTTAAAAATCGTTTTTTTAATTGTTGAGTTGTAGGATTTCTTAATAAATTATGAATATTAAACCCTTATGTGATATGTGGTTTGCAAATATTTTCTCCCACTGAGTAGGCTGTCTTTTCACATTCATGATAAAGTCCATTGTTGCACCAGTTTTTAATTTTGATGAGGTCTCCATTTATCTACTTTTTATTTTGTTGCTTGTGCTTTGTGTGTAAAGTCTAAGAAACCACTGCCTAACAAGATCCTGAAGATGCTTCCCTGTTTCTTCCAAAAGTTTTATAGTCCTGGTTTGTATATTTAGGTCTTTGACCCATTTTGAATTAATTTTTATATGGGATAAGGCAGGAGTCCTCCTTCAGTCTTTTGCATATGGCTATCCAGTTCTTCCAGCACCATTTGTTGAAGAGTATTCTTTCCCAACTGAGTGGTCTGGCAGCATTGCCAAAAATCAGCTGGCAATAAAAGACAGAGAGCGAGACAGAGAAACAGAGAGAGAGAGACGAGAGAGAGAGAGAGAAAAAAAAGAACAAGAAGAAGAACAAAAAAAATCAAATAAAAAAAATCAATTGGCTATAGATGTGAGGGTCTATTTCTGAACTCTCAATTTGATTTAATTGGTTTATATAACTATCCTTGTGCTAGTACCATGTTGTTCTGACCACTGTAGCTTCCAACTTTGTTCTTTTCCAAGATGTTTTTGGCTATTAGGGGCCCCTTATCCTTCCAAATAAATTTGAAGACTGGATTTTCCATTTCCACAAAGTAGGCTGTTAGAATTTTGATGGGGATTGTGCTGAATCTGCAAATCATTTTGGGTAGAACTGACACCTTAACAATAGTTAGTCTTTCAATCCATGAACATAGAATGTCTTTTCATTTATTTAGTTCTTATCTGATTTCTTTTGCAAAGTTTTGTAGTTTTCTGTATATAAGTCCTTTATATTCTTTGTTAAATTTATCCCTAGATATTTTATTCTTTTAGTTGCTATTGTAAATCATTTTCCCCCCTTGATTTCTTCCTCAGATTGCTCATTACTAGTATACAGAAACTCTACTAATTTTTGAGTGTTGATCTTGTACCCCACCACCTTGGTGAACTTGTTTATTAGTTCTAGTAGCTTTGCTGTAGATTTTTCAGGACTTTCCCCATGTAGGATCATAACATCTGCAAATAGTGAAAGTTTTACTTCTTTCTTTCCAATCTGGATGCCTTTTTATTTCTTTTTCTTGCCTAACTCCTCTGATTAGAACCTCCAGTACAATGCTGAATAACAGTGGTGACAGTGGGCATCC
>PVKH010041308.1:0-10770 GCA_004027955.1 Chaetophractus vellerosus
CGACCTGCCCTGCCCTTGGCAGCTCTTGCCCTGTCTGTGGCAGCTTCTTGCCCTGCCCATGGCGGCTCCGGCCCGCCCATGGCGGCTTGCCATTCTCAAGGCGGTCTGCCCGCTAGGAGAGGTCCCCGGGAATCGAACCCGGGGCCTCCCATGTGGTATGCCAGAGCCCTATCCACTGGGCTATCGAGCCGGCCCCTCAAGATGTTTTTATTATAACTTATAAGGCTTATTCCGTATTTGTCAAACTGATCGGTAAATAGTTAATAACAATAAAACTGGCCCCTTGTAGAGTGTTTTCACTTTCGTAGGGGCTTTTTTAGAGGAGGTATCTATGGCTAAGAGACTTCAGAGTGAGTCAAGAGGTCATTAGAGAGGTAACGCATATGCACTTCTCAGCAGGATCTCATAGACGGCCAAAGTGGACACTATCATGAACAGTGGGGCTCCTGAGGGCTCCGGAGACACCCAGGTCCTGTGGTCATGGTGAATAGCTCCGGAGTTTGGCACCTTGCCAGTGGGCTCTACTTTGGAGATTGTACTCCTAAGTGTGACAGAGCTGGCCTCAGATGTGACTTCTCTACACATGCCTCTTCTATCCCTTTTGTTTGAACCTATAGCCAGTGCTGGAGTTGGTAGTTGTAAGTCCAGGATACTTGAATCTCTGGCCCGTCCATGTGCTGGCTGGGCCCTGAGCCCCAGTGGAGTTGCATCACCTACTCTCCAGTTCATTAGACTCACCCAGGGTAGCTGATGGGGAGGTGAGGATGGACAACCACCACACCAAGGAACCAAGAGAGTCTACAACTGCAAGCAAGAAAGTCCCATCCGTTAGTCATATAGGAACAAAGGCCCTTCTCAATTAGAGGTAGAGTGGGCATCACCATCCCAGAATCCTCAGGATTAGTGAATAAAATATGGACTAGAGTAAACTTACTGGTGTTCTACTATATACATTGTGATTCTAGCAATGGAAGAAATTATATCATTGATATGGAGACAGTGGCCACTGGAAGTGCTGAAGTCAGGGAGATGGAAAAATAGGTATAATATGGGGGCATTTTCAGGACTTGGAATTGACCTGAATGACATTGCAGTGACAGATACAAAACAAAATAGAACAAAAACAACAACAACAAAAAACAGAGCTTCCGAAGGAAATGGCAAATAAAACTTCAGATATTGAATATTGAATATTGAATATATTCAATATTGAATATATTCTCATCTATGCTGAACCATCCCTCTTGCACATGCAACTACAAAGGCTAAAAGAAATAAGTAAAACAGGACTAACCTTGTTTTAAGAGTAAGAATTTTCCCTCAGTGTTGAAAAGGATAGTAGGGGTTGCTGATAACCAATTGGCTTTATTTATTTATTTATTTATTTGAGAATTTGTGGATTTACAGAACAATCATGGAAAAAATACAGGATTCCTTTATACCATCCTATTATTAACACCTTGCATTGGTGTGGAACATTTTTACAATTGAAGATAGGACATTTTTATAATTGTACTATTAACTACAGTTCATTAAAAGGAGGTATAAACTGAGAGTCAGGATTTTCAAGGTTGGCGCTGAGTCTAGGGAGAAGGCATTCTTTGTTTGACTGCATAGTCTGGGATAACTTGCATTTGTTTCTGTTGAGACGATTTAAATCTCCGTGCTCTCTTCCATCCTCCACTTCTATGCCATACCCATTCCTGCTGCTTTACATATACTGCATGACTAGGAAGGCATACAATAAACTGAATTTTGCAGAAATGAGTAAGATTCAAATGTTCAAAGTCAATCTTATGACTACTGGTATTTGACTCCACTGGTAATTGCACTTTGCATTTACATTTGCATCCAATTTTACTTGCCCATTCTTGAAAAGACATTAACCAAGCTAACAATTTAACCTAAAACTACCTAAAAATTCCTTGGCATTCTGAACTCACTAAGTTGAAGAAAGTGGTGGAAACATATTTAGAGCATGTTGAAATTTTAAAAATAGAAAAGAGTTGCATGCCAAAGAAATAGAACTTAGCAAAATAAAGCATATTTGAGTGGAAATAATTTAATAAATAAGCCATCATAAATTTTGTTTGAAAAATTCATAAGAGGAAAATATATTTCCTCTTTCTGTGTGCAATACACTTAGAATGCATGCCAGTTCTAGTTAGGGCAAGTTACTCCGTAGGAGGGGCTGTGTATTAATATGTGTATATGTAGAATTCCTTTAGATTTGCAGACTGCAAAAACACAAATATTTTCAGCCACTAGATGGCAGAAATAAGGCCACTGAACTTCAGAATCAAAAGATTCAGATCATATTCAGAAAAACATAACTGCAGTCTCCATCCTGATTTTATTTTTAGTTGAACAGACATAAAAATATATTGCAGTGACATTCTGCTGCACATTGAGTAGGGAAAAATTATTTTGATTAACAACAGTCTTCCATTTGAATGGGCTGCCAACTCACTAATTTTCCTTCAGTTAAATTATGGAGCCCTTAAAAGAATCATTTTTAAAGAAAAGCTACCACTATATCTGGACTACAAAATAATTTCCCATACAATCAGCATCACCCTCTGGAAAGTATTCTAAATCAATCATGCTTGTTTCCAATTATGTTCACTTTTCTTGCATTACTTTCCCAATCTTTCTTTCTTCTCATTTTTCAAAAACTGATTAGTTGTCTAGGTATCTCTGAACTTCTGTAGCAGGTTGGCTTTGCTTGTGTCATTCTGTCATATGGTTTTATAGGTTTTCTTATAATCTCCGATACTGACAATACAGGTTTAAATTTGGTTGCTACACTAATTTTATATATTAAGTAATTGTGAAATAATAACCACAAAATAATAGTGGTACAATGAAAAGGAAATAAATGTCCTCATAACAACAAACTTTGATTACAGGCATCTAGAATTATCCTCATTTCAGTGGTATAAGTGCTTTGATATTTCAATGCTTTTTTTCTTAATTTCAATAAGAGATACCATGAAAGAAATTCCTATTTGATCCAATTAAATGGTTTCTAAAAGATCCAATATTTGATCATTCTTAGATTAGCTAAAATTTTAAATATCTTCACCATAACATTATTTTATTAATATGAATAAGTAATAATAGCAATAATATTGAGTGCTTACTCTGCTAGAATTTGTTCAAAGCACTGTAAAGAAATTAAATAATTTAATTTTTAAGATAACCTATAAGTGCAATGGATATCCCTAGTTTATCTATTGGGAGCTGAGACATATTTGGGTTATATCACTTTACCAAAATCCCAAAGGTAATATGTACCTGATTTGTATTCAGGTAGTAAGGCTCCCCAACTGCTGCCCTAAACCACTGCTCCATTTACCTGAACTGTCCTATTTAACAAATAACCACAATTATTTATCCAGTGCTTATTTTGTACCTTTATTCAACAAATATTGAGTATCTACTTGGTAGCAAGGATTGATTATTCATAGAAGAATTAAGAAATGGACCGTACCCTGGAAAGGCATGTGGTCCAATGGAGGATACAGACATGTGACTAAAAAGGACTATAAAGCATTATGCATGTCATGACTGAGTTATACATAAGGAATGAGGGCAAAAAGAGGGAAGAGTGGATATGTTTCCCAGAAGCTGCTTTTGGTCAGGTGGCAGGAGGAGAAAGTATTCCAGATCAAGAGAAAAAAGGTATCTATATGTACATAGTGCTACCAAAGAGTCATGCATATTTGAAGAAATGCAATAAGTCATTATGCCAGCCAGGAACTTAAGTTTAAAAATGGTGTACTATTTATCAAAACACACTGAATTGTACTTAAGGACTGTGCATTTCGTTATATGCAAATATTATCTCAATTTTAAAATTGGTTGCCAATTAAAAACAAAGAAGTTTAAAAAGGCAGGAAGAGGGGCCGGCTGTATGGCCCAATGGATAGGGTGCCTGGTTTACCACATGGGAGGCCCTGGGTTCAGTCCCCGGGGCCTCACCAGGTAGGACCGCTTGAGAAGGCAAAAGCCGCCATGGGCAGGGCAAAGCCACCACGGGCAGAGCGGAGCCGACTGCGGGCAGAGTGGAGCCGCCCGCGGGCAGGCCGGAGCCTCCCACAAGTGGGGCAGGCCGCCCGCGAGTGGGCAAGGCCACCGCTCACCGGTGAAGCTGACTCGGCGTGTCACCGCAGCGGGGGCGGGGGTGGGGACAAAAAGCAGAAAATAAAAAAATAAATCTTTAAAAAGAAAAAAAGGCAGGAAGAGGCCTTATCGTTGTTGTCTTTTCATGGCATGCTAAGGAGTATACATTTTACTATGTATGCATTGGAGTGATTCTAAATTATTTTAAGCAAGTGAGCCACATGACAGAAACCATGCTCTAGGAGTTTGCCCTGGTAGCAGTGTGAAGGAAGATTGGAGTGACATCAGACTTGAGATAAGAAGATCACATAGGAGACTGTTATAATAGTGAAGCAAAGGACAATGAGAACTGCACTAAGGCAATTGCAAAGGAAATAAAGTGTAGGAAATGAATTTGAAGCTATTACGAATTTATTGATCTGCTGAAGGGATCTAGAGCAAAGGAGTTAGAACTAACATTTACCAGTGATGAGCAAGCTTGTGTACCAAGATTAGAAGGAAGGCAATGAGAGGGGTAACAGAGAGGTCATAATTTTGTTACCATGGCCTTCATTTTCTGTATATCATTAGATGCTCATTATCTCTGAAGAGAGATGGCTATGGCCAAGCTGGGAAACAGCTTGAGGAAACAGAAGCAGTGAAGCTTCATCAGAATATCTATGGAAAATAGAAAAGTGAACTGTCCTGAAACATGTAAAATAATTTCAATATCTTGTCAGGGAATTTGAGGATGAATTACTGATAGATACATAGAAAACTAAGTAAATACAGAGGCAGAGTGGGAGAAACACCATGAACTGTAGCGGGGAAGAAATTTTATACAAGGGAATATATATAATTGTACCTGCCTCTGGAGAGAGAGATGGAGTTTGATGTTTTGGAGACTACTGCCTTTTTGTAATAACCTTGTAGAACTATTTGAATTTTTAAAGTATATCTATGTGTAATTTCAATAAAAAGAAGAATTAAATTACAAATAATTTTTAAAAGAAAACAAAGACAAGCAGTGCTTTGGAAGATGTGATAGGAAATTAGGAGAATGCCAGCTTTGTTTTGAGACCCTGTGACCCACAGAATGTGGGAGTAAGAGCAGCCTCCACAAGTTGGGTATCTGAAGAGCTGGTGAAATCAAGAGGAAGAAGAGTTTCAGTTAACATGAGAAGGTGTAAAGTTCTTGATGTTGTAAGGGAGTTTGTTCAAAGGGATTTTAAGTTTCCATAATGAGCAATGAAAATATATATGAAAGAAAGAATCACATAGTAGCATGGATGTTATATAAAAAATAGGAGTTTAATAAAAAATTAGCAGACAAATAGAATTTTTAGGTAGGTGAATGATTGATGGGGAAAATAATTTTTCTTGGTACAGTACATGGAATATATTTAATGTTAACGTAAGAGACATTTTTAATTCCAGAAGACTTAAGAAGAAAACCTTAAAGGTTTATGTCCCTGATAATTATCCTGCTCCTAATTAGAAAGATTGATATTTCCTAAAGACACAGGAAGAAGAGAGAAAATGAGAGAAAGCTGGGTTTTCTTTCTCTTTAGAAAGCAATAATATTAACAGAACAGGACAGGGGCTGTTGAAAGACTTAAAAATGTTCCTGAACCCATCCTTCCTAACATGTGCATATATGCTGACAATTTAATTAACAGAATTCATGCCTTGAAGCCAGAATATTATTATTTCCAAACATATTTCTAGGATCACTTTTACTAACTCAGAAAACTTCACAGCAGTCAAGGCAGGGCAGACAGCAGAGGGTTAGGAATGAAATGGAATTGCCTTGCCTCAGGCAGTCACAAACCTGCTCAGTGAAGCCAAGCAGCTAACAGTGCAAACACACACATTCATTTGGTGGTAGTGTTTTGGGTTTTTTCCATTTAACCTTCACATAATTCATTCAAGAAAGGAACACCTCAAAAGTAGGTTAGTTCCAGTCTGCATAATTCAAAATATCTATTTAAATGTTTCTTAGTGAGTGGGAGAGAGAGTCGATTACTGAATGTAAAGAATTTTTACCTTTCAAAATCATTGAACTGTAAGCTTCACCTTTTCCTTGGTGTCACTTTAATTGGGCATTTAAGAATCCTCAGACCTTGAGAATAGAGATTCCTCCACCCTGAGATATTTATCATTCCTTCTGATTATGTTGTCCCACTACTGAACAATTAGCTTCTGGAAAACTTGTTATGGTAAACCAAATCTGGCCTCTCGATTGTTTTATTTTGTTCTGTTTTTTGTTTGTTTGTTTGATAACTGATTCTGTAGTCTAGAACCTTACAGAAATATTTTCAACCATATAAATTAATGTTATCTTCCCTGTCTGCTCTTCTGTACATTCTAAAGAACTTCCAATTTCCTTAAAGTGACATGGCAACTTAAGTCCATCTCTACCTGGTTCTACTGAACACCTCCTAATTTTTTTCATACTAAGTTTAACTATCTGTTCTGCATTGTCTCTAAGATTAATGACAAATTACCAACTCAAAATAGTGACTAACTCGCATTTCTCTCAACCAAAGCAGACTTGATCATTTCCTTCTTCTTCCTACAATTGTAGCCTAGTATTGGAATACTTCTGATGCAGTGTTTCTCAGAATGCAGTTGTCATCAGAATCATACTGATTGCTGAGCTCTACCCCCAGACTTCAGAATCCCCAGGAGAAGCTGGCTGATTCAGTAAGTCTGAGGTGGGGTCCCAAATTTGGCATTCTGACAACTCCATAGGTGATAAGGATGCTACAATCAGGGACCACACTTTGAGAACATCTTGTCTAATGTTTTGCATCTCTATTTCAAGCGTTAGTCCATAAGTATGATGCCCCTTCAAAATGGGCTGTAGGTTCAGCCAATCATAAGAATGAATTAAATGCTTTTTAAATTGTGACATCTGGGCTGGCTCGATAGCCCAGTGGATAGGGCGCCGGCATACCACATGGGAGGCCCTGGGTTCGATTCCCGGGGACCTCTCCTAGCGGGCAGACCGCCTTGAGAATGGCAAGCCGCCGTGGGCGGGCCGGAGCCGCCGTGGGCAGGGCAAGAAGCTGCCACGGACACGGCAAGAGCCGCCACTGGCAGGGCAGGTCGCCCGCGGATGGAGCGCAGCCAGCCACCCGCGAACTGAAAGCCGGCCGTGAACAGACGCAGAGACCGCCCACAAGCGGGGAAAGCCGCACCTGCGCAGTGACCACTCTCGGCGCGTCGCCGCAGCGGGGGGAAGGGGAGATATGTAATAAAATAAATAAATCTTTAAAAAAAAAAATAAATTGTGACATCTGCTACACATTAAAATGCATTAAATTGTAAAAATGTCAAAGTTGTACATGACTTTTCTGGCTCACATTCCTTATGTAGAAGTAGATACATATTTCTATGAAACAAAAATCTCCCACACCTCAGAAGTTTCTGGTTCTTCCATGAATATGTGAAGTGATCATAATCCTTTATCTCTTAAAACAACAGAATTTTTGCATTTTAAAAATCAGATTATGGTTTTGTTTAATGTTCTGGAATTTACATTTAATTTATTAAGCAAATAACAATAGTTGATACTTCAAGAATGCTTGACAAAGGTTTTTCCAACAGTGTTAAGTACTTCACAGGCATTATCTCATGTATTTTGTATACCAAACTAAAATATATATAATTCCCATTTAACAAACGAGGATACAGAGGTGAAGAGAGATTAAGTAAAACACTCAAGATTACAGAAATAGAAGCATAATCCAGATTCAACCCAAATTCAGAAAATATCCTAGATAAATACCTACTTTTGACAAGCCCACCATCAAATATCAATGCATTTCTATCTTTAAAAAAGCACACAAAAAATAATGGAGGCAGTAACTGATGTAGGAGGTAGGAAAACAAATGTAACATTTTTTTCTTAGCCCCTCATTATTGCTTCTCACTCCTAGAGATAGAGAGCACTGCCTCTCAGATTAATGGGAATTTATCAGTTTAAAAGTAATATCTAGGAAATAACTGTTCCCAGAAATGGGGAAATATTGATTTATATATGTATTTTGACATGAAAGAGCTCTTTCTGGGCAGCAAAATGCTTGGGAGTAAACAAGCGTTTATAATTACGGCTAACTATAGCTTCCACTACTCCTTATAATTAAGTCAACAAAGACTTGAAATCAAGGTTATCTACAATGAGTATAATTCACCTGTCGATTGTCAAGAATTAAGCATTTTATGATTACTGTTTTATAGGCAAGTAAACACAAAATAGCAGGCTCTCCCATGAGAGTACAATAGGTCAGAAGCAGGTTAAAAAAACAGTTCCCTGACTTCCTTTAGTTAGTCCCTAACTTCCTGAATTAAACATTGTGAGCAGATCAGTGCATTGTTGAAGAAAACCTAAAGGGCTAATACTCTACCTGTTTTCTGAAAAACATTTCTTATGTAAGGCAAAGATATATTTTCAATTCCTTTCTACTGTCAAGTCATACTGACTGTGAATTTAATGAATGCATTTTTTTGAAACCTATTAGGGCAATGATGATACATGCTGAAAAGTAAATATTGATATCAACTGGAGGAATCCTCAGAATGTGAGTTCCAGAAATCAAAGTCACCTTGTTGCAAATTTTTTTGGTAAGATAGAAATGTTACCAGAGCTGTGCTGGAGAAAGATTGATTTTCCACTATTTAGGTCAAATAGCTTGATAGGTAGATAGGTAGGTAGGTAGTTAGGTAGGTAGATGATAGATAGATGGATAGAGAGATGATAGATAATGCATCAAAGTTCAGACAAAAGAGCAAGTAATACTCATATGTTATGAACTAATTGAAGATGGAACAATATGTGAGTAGAGCATTGAAGTTAGCTTTGGCTTTGAAGGCAGTTTCCAAATAAGGATGAATCTGAGCTATGGTTTTCATGAGCTCATTAAGCAAGGAAACATAAGCCCATAGAGGGTAATCTAATAGGAAACAACTGACAAGATGCTGAAACCCCAAATGAGCATACCTTACAGTCAAAGTGAACTAGAAATAAACCTGCTCCCATAGGTAGTGTGACTGCATATGCTAGTTTACCTGGGAAGTTCCTGGTTTATCTCCTGGTCCCATCACAATTTTTAATAATGCCTGTTTTCACTCCCAAATGCATCCTGGTTTGAGTGATAAGTAATACGTTCATTCTACCCAAAAAGAATGATAAGAAAATTACCTATCTGAAACTTTGGTTTTAAGTGAAAGGGAAGGAAAACTTTTCCTTGAGAATTTGTAACCAAATTTCAGCCTTCATATGGTATATTACTGTTATGGGTTGAATTGTGTTCCCCCAAAAGTCATGTTCAATTCCTAGTCACCAGACCTGTCAATGTGACCTTATCTGGAAACATGGTCTTTGAAGATGTTATTGGTTAAAATGAGGCCAAACTGGATTAGGGTGGGCCCTAATCCAATATGACTGGTATCTTCATAAGACAGGGAGAATTAGACACAGATAGATGCAGGAGAACACCATGTGACAACAGAGGTAAAAAGCACATGGGTTGCTGGCAAACCACCAGAAGCTAGAAAAGACAAGAAAAGATTCTTCTCTACAGGTTCAAGAAGATGTGTGGCCGTGCTGACACTCAGATTTAAGACCTCTGGCCTTTAGAAGTGTGTAACAATAAATTTCTGTTGTTTTAAGCCACTGAGTTTGTGATGCTTTGCTCTTGCAGCCCTAGCAAATTAGGATAACTACTTTGGTAGTCCAAAAAAACCCAAGCAGGAATTTAGTTTAAAGTGGAGCCTGGTAGTATAACCAATAACCTTGCAAAACAAAGCTAGAAAAACAGATTCTTAAACCAAATGCAAAAGATTATATTACATTGAAGAAATTAAAATCTCTTTTTTCCCTTCCCCTGTGGAAGAATAATCCTCGTCTGATGCACTCATGTTGGGTTTGGCCATGTCACTTGCTTTTACCAATGGAATTTAACTGAATGTGATATATTTGTGGTGATTTTAAATGTGCTTGCATGATTTGGCCTAACCTCTTGTGACCCTATTCCCTGATTTGAGAAGAACATGGCATGCCCTAAGTGGCCTATGCTCATTCAGTTTGGGTCCTAGAATGCAAGATGCTTTAATAATGTGGAGTAGAGGCACCACAGTCCACTTTCAGACTTAATAAGAGAATTTGTTCACTGAGTTTGGGGGGCTGTTTGCTATGCAGCATTGTAACAAATCTGACTAATAACAGAAATTCTCACCTGAAAAGGTGTGCTACCAAAAAAACAAAAACAAAAACAAACAAAAAAAAACTTTAAAAGTGTGGCTTTGGTTTTGCATGTAAGTGATAAGCAGTGAGAAAATTATTACTAAAGGGAGAAACATCGGGACCCATGCTGTGTTGAGAAAGCATTTGTTTTATGTGCTTGAATGAAGGCTCTGTGTGAAGCCATCATCTGCAGAAGTTTGCCTTAAGGTATCTAAATCAGAATCTTGCCCAGAGGAAGGATAAATTAGTTATTACTTATTTTGATGAGAGATTACAAGAAAAAGATGGCCCCATAAAATAATTAGTCTTTTTAATATTAGGGATGAGATGAAAATACAGAAGACAAAGTTTCAGGAATTTACAGGGCTTAAAAATGAAATTGCTTCTCATTTTCAACCAATTAAAATTAAAATTGA
>PVKH010041309.1:0-10961 GCA_004027955.1 Chaetophractus vellerosus
AAACCAGCTCAAACTGCAAAACTTGCCGTGTTATCAAGGTCAGCGGTTTTGCTTAGCGTAGCTCTAGAAGTCAGATTCGGAAGGCCTGGATTTGAATCTCATCTCCACTATTCTCTCAGGCAAGTTGCTTGATCTCTCTGAGCCTCAGTTATTTTATCTCTAAAATGGAGATAGCCTCCTCCTCCTCGTGGTCATCATTACCTTATATGGTAATTGCGAGAATTAAGTAAGATCATTTAAAGAAAATATTTAGCAAGGTGCCAGGCATACTAAGTGCTTACTAAAAGTTAACTTTGGGGGCCGGCTCGATAGCCCAGTGGATAGGGTGCCGGCATACCACATGGGAGGCCCTGGGTTCGATTCCCGGGGACCTCTCCTAGCGGGCAGACCATCTTGAGAATGGCAAGCCGCCATGGGCGGGCCGGAGCCGCCGTGGGCAGGGCAAGAAGCTGCCACGGACAGGGCAAGAGCCGCCACGGGCAGGGCAGGTCGCCTGCGGATGGAGCGCAGCCAGCCACCCGCGAACTGAATCAAGCGCCGGCCGTGAACAGACGCAGAGACCGCCCACAAGCGGGGAAAGCCGCGCCTGCGCAGTGACCACTCTCGGCGCGTCGCCGCAGCGGGGGGAAGGGGAGATATGTAATAAAAAAAAAAAATAAATCTTTAAAAAAAAAAAAAAGTTAACTTTGTAGGTCAGAGTCTAGCACAATAACGTGGCATACAAGAGACATTCGATAAACACCTACTGGTAAAAAAAATTTTTTAAAGCTGTCACTGAACTCTGCATCTTCATTTTCAGGTCTTGGCATCTTAACCAGCCCCACCTTGCTCATGACTTTGTCTCTTGTCTCCCTCACGGCCCATCCCTGCTGGGACCTCTGCTTTTCTGGGTTCATTCTGGGGTCGACTATCTGACCACAAGCCCATCTCTCCACAACAGTGCCCTTGTCTTCTTTACTGATTTGATACTCTTTGAACCCAGAACCATGGTCCCTTGCTGTTATCCTAAAGTAGCCGAATGCTTTAAAATAAAGCCGTTAGGAACCTAGATTTTGGCACCTGCATCTCCACCTTTTTGTGTGCCTGGAGGAATGTGAATCAAATTCTCTATGGATACATTAGTCCTAAACCATGGAAGTGAGAAAAATGAAGTCAGGAGGATGTTGTGTGTTGAATAGTGTCTGTGTCCCACCCCCCGCCCAATTCAGGTCCAGCTGGAACCTCAGAATGTGAATTTGTTTGGAAGTCGAGTCTTTGCAGATGTAATCAAGTTAAGGCCATACTGAATTGGGGTGGGCCGTGAACCCAGGGCTTGTGTCCTTATTATAAAGAAGAGACACAGACACACACACAGGGAAGAGGCCACGTGAAGGTGGAGGCAGGAATGCCGAGGACGGCTGGCAACCACCAGAAGTGAGGGAGAGGCGAGGAAGGATTCTTCCTAGAGCCTTCACGGGGAGCGTGGTCCTGCCGGCACCTGACTTCAGGCTTCTACTCCCCAAGACCATAAGTGAATATATTTCTGCTGTTTTAAACCACCCAGTTTGTGGCCATTTATTACAGCACCCCTAGGAAACCAATGCAGAGCACAGCCACCCGTGGTTGGGCCAGGGCACTTCATATCCTCGCAGAATCCAATTCAGTTTAAGATTTTTATCCTGCTACAGTGAACATTTCAAAGTCAATTAATCTTCCACCTCGGCCAAGGCCCACTCTCCTCCTTCCAAAAAAGAAATAAAAACACGTAAATGAGCAAACTTCTCAGGTTGCTGAAAATTTACCATAGGAGCCAAGCCTGTTTATGAGAGTTTCAACTCACTCAGTCAGACAAAAGCTTGGGGGGGGGGCGGGGGGGGGGCATTTATCAGGTTACACGGAGGATTCCATCTGTTACCTTAAACCTTTGTTACCAAGTGACACAAGAGGAAACACTCCAAGGCAGTTAGAAAGTTTTACTTTACAGATTCTTGGTCCAAAATTTCAAATTGTTGAGACGGAAAGGAAGAAAAGAAGAAAAGCCACGTATGTGTGATGAAGAAGCCTTCATCCTGCCAGTCTACTGATACTCAGTGGGAGAGCACCACCGTCGAAGGTGACGCTTCCTTTGCAGCTGGGATCTGTCCCTTCAGCTTCGATAATAAATGCAGTCAAAGCGGCAGTCGCTCCTCATCACTCACAAATGTCTTGGTTTTGAACCTCGCCCTCACAAAAGCCATTTCCCACCATGCCAAGCCAACAGAAGAAAGTCATATTTTGCACGGCCGGGGTGCTAAGCTTTGTGTGTGCCCTGGGAGTCGTGACGGCACTGGGGACGCCGTTGTGGATCAAAGCCACCATGCTCTGCAAGACAGGGGCTCTGCTCGTCAACGCCTCGGGGCCGGAGCTGGACAAGTTCACGGGTGAGATGCAGTTTGGGCTTTTCCACGGAGAGGGCGTGAGGCAGTGCGGGCTAGGAGCCAGGCCTTTTCGATTCTCAGGTAAGTAACAGTTGCATTTGAATTCTTTAAAATTTTAGGCACACTCTTGCAAGTGTTGCAAGGAATTGTTTTTGATAGTCTTGCCCTGTCTACTGACATAATTTTTTGAAACAGATGTGAAGCACTTAAGATAAATAGGACTTTTTGGAGCAATTTTCTTCTTCCTAGATTTTATTATTTTGTTTTATTAACTAATTCATGCATGCTTTTTTTTATTATAACATATCCTCAATTGGTTGCATGTAATCAAACATTTTGAAAAGATAAGCAATTAAATTCTCCCCAAATATTAATACTTACGTAAGAAATCCTGGGGTCTTGTTATAAAAGGGGATACTTGGGGAAAGAGCAAAGCCGTAAGAGGTGGGCTTTCATAGTCGTCTTTGCATTTTGTTGTTTAAAACCGGATCAACGTCATGGGACTCAACCAACCCTCCCCTGCTTTTTGATCTTGCTCATGACTCTGTTTTTTGTCTACCTCCCTATTTTCCCTGCTGGGACCTTTGCTGCTTAAACATTTTCTGTTCTCTTTTTTTTTTTAAACCAATTTGGAATCATTTGTCTTTATAAATATATATATATAAATGATCTACTGTGCTAAATGGAAAAGAAGTAGGTACCTATTTAATATGAAAAATTTGCAACTGCTTGACCTTCAAATCATGTAGAGAACATGAGGCAGATTTTCCTGTTGTGATTTTTGTGAAATGGAAGTTTTTATCCACAGTATTTATACCCTGTTTATACTAAGAAGAGATTTTTTTTAAATTACCATGTGAATAGGCAACTCATTAAATGAAAATTAATAAGAAGTCATTTGTTATATCTCTCACAACACACATTCAGAAATTATTATTATTTTGAAAGGGCTGGTTGGAACAATCTTATAAAGACACAGCCAGTAAATTACTGCATAAATCACTCTTCAGGAAAGGAGGTTACCAATTGAAGCATTTAAAATGAATTATTATTTTGCCTGGGTTTTTTCCTCTAGCATAGGTAGAAGGCTAAATTAATTGAATTTATTATTAACATATGCAGTGTCTAATTAAATTTCGGTGCTGGCCTATTTCTATTTCTGCAACATTCCTTATATCTTCTTAGCAGTCATTGGATACCAACCTTCAACCTACCTACATTACTAGGTGATATGAATTTTCATAGGGCTCCAGGAAATCCCCAAGAATTAGTCTTCAGCTTATGAAGAAATTATCATAAATTAGATTTGATGAAGTAGATAGCAATTCTTTTCACTGAATGGCTTTAGTTCTTTAAGGTATTGGGGCTGTTAGAGTTGCTTAGCTTTTATTGGAAGAAAAAAACAAAACAAAGCAGAATGTCCTGTGTTTTGCAACTGTATTAAAAAAAATTAAAAAATAAAGGAAAAAAGATGACTGAAATGATTTAGCTATGAGTCACCGGCAACTAAAGCATGAGTAAAGTTTTTCACAAATGAATTTAGACCAAAGCAGGCAGCACACAGTGAACTTCCAGGAGCCTTTGCATTTTCCTATAGTAAAATGGAGATAAACTTTACCCATACCATAGGACACGTTTAAAAAAAAATTTTTTTTTCTGAACACTTTAGCCCTTTACATACTTTCTCTCATCTAAACCTCACATTCTTTGGCAGTGCAATAAATCATTTTCAAGGCTGTGCTCTCTTAAGCTGGTCTTGTCTATAATGAAGTCATTCTAACTAGGTTTCTCTCCTTTCTGCCTCCCTCCCTCCCTTCACCCACTTTGCTTTCTGTGAGGACTCACAGAGTTGATGGCGTTTAAACAATACCCTCACCTATCTCACAGAATTGCATTAGTCCCCACCACGCTCTGAACATTTTCCTCTGGCCAGGTAAGAAAACGTTCCATTTGTTTGTTTCTTCTCTGGTTACAACCCACTCTATACTATCCTAGACTTGTTAAAACTCCATTCATGTCCTTTTGCTGTACTTATATACAGTATAAATTTTTTCTGCCTAAACATAAAAGTATCTTTTTTTCATGGACATGAGAGAGATTTGGAGACACTGTAGAATGGATTCAATGGATTCCCCAAAGAGCACAATACTCATTTACGTAAACACCCCTCTCAGAGTTAAAACTTCCTGACCAATGTGCCTTTAGGATGCCTGAGTAACGTATCCATGAAGTGTACAATCCCACTGCAGTACAGCTTGCTGGTCCACATCTTCCCATTCAAAATGCCCTCTCCCTGTCAAAGAGGTTTCCCCGACATATCCTAGGAGGAGACTCTTCCTCACCGGAAAGAATGAGCCTGGTTGATGTAAAAGGGCATTCAAAGAATAGGAGGCCTCACCCTATCTTCTTAATAATGGACTCTTGAGCAAACTCCAGGGCCTCTAGAGAGCTGGGTAGATGGCTCTTTTCTGTTTGTCAGAGTCCAGCTTGTGATCAGAGCACAACTCATTTCTCAGGACTTCCCCATTCTCATTTTCCCTTTAGAAAGTTATTGAGCAAACATTTGGATTTGCAGAAACTTTCCAGTGCTGAAGGAATGGAAACACCCCCAGCATCAATCACTTCGGCCAGTTTTCTTCATGTTGTCATGTTATCATCAGTTAACACAAGTTTACATTTTAATTCTGCTGGATTGTTAAACACTAACTGTGCTTGCCCGAACTTTCCATTTAGATCAGGATTTGGCCAACAGAAATATAATGCAAGCCATAAATGCAAGTCACATAGGTAACTCAAAATGTTTTACTAGCCATATTTTTTTTAAAAGTAAAATGAGACAGGTGGCATTAATTTTAATGACATTTTCTTTAACTCAAGATACCCTAAATATTAGCATTTTAACATGAATTTTTTAAAATTATTGAAATATTTTACATTCTTTTGCATATGTGTGCTAAATCTTTGCAATCTAGTGTGTATTTTATACTTTCATAACATCACAATTCAGACCAGCCACATTTCAAGTGCTCAGTAGCCACACGTGGCTAATGACTGCCATATTGGATAGTGCAGATTTACAGGGAGATTCACTCTGAATAAATTGGGCATTGACAGTGTCTATATTCTAAATTAATTTTTGCTTGGCTCTGCTGTACGAGTCTGTGTGTGTGCTTCTTACGTGCAATGTATGTGTCACATTTAAAACGCAGATATATAGTATAACATGAGGATGAAGAATGGGCCAGAAAAATAGGCTGGGAGACTTAGTCATATTTGTTCCTATTAAATGTTCCCCACTGACCACTCTATCTCTTTTAATTATGAAAAGAATCTGCCCTGCCAGCATGCACAGTTATGCTGGGAAAGCTTCTGCCTCGTTTACTCTGGCCGATTCTCATCTGTTTGTGGGTCAGCGGTTCGTTTTCTAGAGGTCACCGGCGTTCATATCTAGCACACAATTTCATTCATTATAATGAAGGAATGTTTTCCTTTCAAGGTAACACAATTCATGGGCTTAATTTTTCCTGGTATGCTACCTGTAAATTTTTAATGATGATGCTTACCTCTAAATGTAGCCATCAAGACAAAAACCATCCGTTTTGAGCTGTGTGTGTGTGTGTGTGTGTGTGTTTTGGTGGCTTGAAACATGAAAGGACATCATCAAAACATGATACCCAAGAAACATATGGTATCAATCCTTCCTAGATATGCTTATCTCTTCATTGCCAAGACAGTTCATTGAGCTCATAAAAACATATGGAAATTTTGGGGGGAATGTGAAAAATAAAATTTAACCAATCATGTATCATGGCTTGCAACTTTAGTCATACTTTTTAAAAAGCATTTTAATTTGGACCTTATGACTGAAAATCTGTAAAAAGCTTGCGATATTTAGCTTCATATTTTAGAAAAGCAGTTTCTTTACCAAACGAGTTGTATGACCCAGATTTCATGGGCTATTGAAACTACTTCTGAGAGCAAGCAGGTGGCTTCTCAAAACATACCCTGATTGGAATGAAACAGTTGTGAGTCGGGGTCTCCTGACCATTACTGAGATTTGGCACTCTCTAAATCTCCATGGTCTCCCGTAAGTAAGACTCCTGCCTCCTTCTGCCTTGACCTGCCCCACATGATCCCCCAGTCACCAACAAACACACACCCCATCTCTCCTATCACCCTGCCCAAACATGGCAGAGCTGCAAAGGTCTTTGATGTACATCTTCAGATAACACTGCCTACCTCTCCTCCCTTCCTTAGTACATGGCTGGTGTGGTGGAGGGCAGGGGCAGTGTGGGTGGCCTGTGCAGCTCACCTGGGAAGACTACTTGGAGGGAGAAGGAAGCTTGCTCTATTTCACCTTGCAGGCATGGGCCCACCTGCCTTTTATCTAGGGACCCTATGCCTGGCCCCACTCACTTATTACAACAGTGTGGCAAAGAACAGATTTGTTTTCTCCCATTTAAAAAAAAGTGATTAGTGAGATAGATGATAGGAGTGTTTGAAAAGCACTAGTAGGAAGGAAAGACCTTCAGCTTCTCTAGGCCAAGTAATTATTTCCTCCTCCACCCTTCCCCAGATCTTCACATTTGCTCTATTATTTCACATCACCTTCTATTATAAGTATTTGAGAATGTGTATTTATCTCCAAAGAGCCCCAATAGGTCAAGAGAAGTGTATTGTACATCCCAGTACTCCCTCGAACCAGGGTCTAGCATAGCATGTGGCACAAAGAGGTACTTAATAAATGTTTGGTACACTGACACTATTGGGATTAAGCAACCTAGATTTGAGACTGGTCTCTGTCGCTCACTGGGGATGAGACTTTGAAGCAAATCACTTTATTTCATTGATTTTTAGATCCTTGCATCTAGAAAATGGGAGGTGAAATGAGATGATTTTTAGCCTCTCTTCCAGTTCAAATGCTCTATGATCTATATGATGAGGGGTTGGGCTGTTCTAGGCAGGATCACTCCAGCTTTAAAATTGCATGACCTGGGGAGTGGATGTAGCTCAGTGGTTGAACACCTGCTTCCCATGTACAAGGTCCTGGGTTCGAACTCCGGTACCTCTTAAAAACAAAATAAACAAAAAAAACCTACTTTCATTGGGGAGCAGACGTAGCTCAGTGGTTGAGTGCCTGTTTCCCATGTATGACATCCTGGGTTCAATCCCTGGTATGTCCTAAAATAAAAAAATAATAAATTGCATGATCTTTTTAGTCTTAGTCACTAGAAGCTTCCACTGATAGATTTCTGTCAACATCATTGAAAGTGGTGAGTTATGTGTATCTTTATGCTTCGTTCCCCAAGACTCATTAATTGAAAAGTAAAGTGTTCTAAAATACCTAACATGTATCTTGACCCAAACAAATTTCATCATCAAAGTGGATGCTCCTTCTTGCCTGTCATAACTTTTTGTATGGAAACTTGCAACTTAAAGAAGGAAAAATGAAGAATGAAGAATGGGATGCTTTGGAATTCTAGGGAGATGGGATAGAATACCCCAAAGAGCAGGAACAGCTGTCAATACCCAAATAATGAAGGTGCTTTTGTTGAGAAAATCAAAAGGAAGAAGAGCTAGCCTCCTCCAATTTTCCATTCTTCATTTTCCCTAGAAACTCCTCTTCTATCCTTGCTGAAAAACTCTTTCCTGCATCTGATTTCTTGAAATAATAACTACAAGGAGTTGGGAATGGCCAGCATTTATATAACATTCCAAGAAGTTTAATATTCCCCTTCACCCAAAAGGGGAACTCAGCAGCAATTATCCTCAAAGTGGTAAGAAATATGGGGGAAATGCATTTGAGGAAGGGATCATCTCATCTCCTTCCTTATTCCAGAAAAAGAACTTTCATCTCTCTCTCCTCCCTAACAACCACCCTCCAATACCCTTACCAGAAAAAAATCCACGAAATCGGCATTGTTCATGAATTACTATTGTGCACACCTATGAACACAAGTATGCACGCACACACCCCTTCCTTCTCTTTAAATTACCCGCACACTAACAGCCAGAGAAGCATTGACCTGGTCAGACCTGGAAGATGAAGTAGAGGTGGACAGGGCTGTTTTTGAAACTCTGCTCAGTAGAGAAACCTCGGTGAGATTTCTAGAACTTAACACTAGTGTATGAACTTTACCTGTTGGAGGGTCACTCCAAAATTGTTCTCACAATTTTCTCTCATGATCTCTGGGGGTGACTTATCTTCCCCAAGGACTTACAGACAACCTAGAAGAAAATAACATATCAGCTCCCAATGGTAGGGCACCTACTAGATGCCAAGCATTTTGCATATATTATCTCCAACCTTTACATGGAAGGTGCTGTGATGCTATCTATACCTCTTTAGCAAATACAGAGAGTGGATACTCAGAGAGGTCACAAAATTTGCCTCCAGTCACACAGCTAATAGTCACACAGACCTAAGATTCAAATTCAGATGCATGACAGATCATGCTCAGTCCTCTGCCACATCTGCCTCAGAACACAGAAAAAGGTATCAAAGAGATGAAGAAAACTTAAGGTTACCCTTCAGTTTCATCATCTATTTGAAAATATCAAGACTTCACAAGACCTAGTTCTTCTGTGTCCATGTGACAGTACTTGGCCTTAAGACTTGAATTCATTCATTGCCTCTTTATTTCACATTTCAGTGGCCCTATGTCTAAACCCTACTCTTTGGCCTTTGGAAAACAAAATAGTCAAATCAAACCAGTTTCATAAGATAGGTTGAGCAGGCCCCATGCTTGTGGCTAATCTTTGGATTATGTAATTAGAATACCTTGCTGTTAACAGTGCAGTTTGAAGGCAGAGATATCCAGTCACGCATGTGGTTAGCTGACTTAAGATCACTGCCACCTAAAATTTTCACGGTACGAACCTGCCTAGGAAGTGATCATCAATGTTAGCTATTCTGACTACAGCAATTATTTCACAACAGCAATTATCAAAATAGCAGGCTCTTTCCTGAAGTGACATGAACAGTTTCAAATTAGAGTCAGGGACAAAAACAATGCAGGTACACAGCAACTGATTCACTTTAAAAGCTAGTATTTTACAAAAATCCAATGGGATAGAATTAGAGCATAAATTAAAATCTCATCTTTAAAAAGTGGCATAAAAATAAAAGCTCATTTTTATCTCCAGAATACATTAGGGAATTTATAAAGTTATAGGCATATTTTTTGAAACAAAACTCATAAATTAAACAATGACAAAATTTGCCTTTAATCTAGTCATGCAGCTAAACATCCACACTAGTTGTGGTTTGATAGATTTTATAACAGGTATGATAAAATTGACTAATCGCAAACTTTATATCTGGCAGGTTAATTTATGCAGATTCCATCGTTCACTCCCTCCCCGCATGTTATAACTATGGCAAAGCCATTCTGGGTAGTTATTACCCAACCATAACCATAACCTTATGGATTTGGAGCAGTTAAATGGGTTCTGTTATCAGAGACACATATGCACTGTAGCAGCTGTCGTCCCTAAGCAGCCATGGGTGATTAAGACTCACTCACGGGTGGGGGCTGCCTCCAAATAGGCTGGCGTCAAGCAGATACACTTCAACTCGGAGACATTCAGGCGAGGCACTGAAAAAATTGTATTTTAAGCAGTTCTAGCATACCTTTGGGTCTTCTTTTAGGTGTTGGTGTCATGGATTTCATTCTCCCTGACCACATAGCCATCAGAAGCCTGGCTCGCTAGCTGGGTGTGAGATTATGGGTGATATTAAAAGAGATGAATGCACTGAGCTTATGTCAGGGAATGTCTTTTACCGGATTTTCATAATGACTGGCTGCAGATGGGCTGAGGGGAAAGTCAGATCAAGAGCATTTCTGTAAAAAGAAAGAAATCTTCTCTCTTAGTCTCTTTCAAGAAAATGAAAAGCTGAGCACCAAGAGGCCAAATACAACTTTTTTTTTTAACTCACCCTTTTATGTGGAGAAGGAAAAGCAGAGAAGAACAGGCTCTCTGAAGCTATCATTATGGCTTTAATCTAGGAAGAAGTTGCCTCACCGTTGCTGACATCATTATCAGAGCTGCCTTAGTTCTGAGAGCTTCACAGATGGTGTTTTCTGCATTTTACATCTGGCCAGATGAAGGCGAAAAGGGTTGATGAGACCAAAATTGTTAGATCGGTGGTCCGTAACCCTGGCTGCACTTTAGAACTACCTGGGGAGCTTTGAAAATTACTGATGCCAAGGCTCCATCCCAGAACAACTGAATCAGGAACTCTGGGGGCTGGGCCTGAGCGTTGGAATGGTTTAAAAGCCCCAGGTGATCCTAATGTGCAGACCAAGGTTGGGAACTACTGAGTTGGGTGGTGGCAAAGACAGGTGCAGTCAGGTGAGGCCAGGGCTCAGAAGCGCTCAAGGTTAGGGGTGAGGGACGCTACCAGAAGTAGGGAAGGAGTGAGAAACAGTGTTTAGCATTGTTTCCACGCAGCTGGGAGGCTTTCTGGCCCACCTCAATCTGGGTGTCTTAGCTTCCATTCCTTTGGTTGATTGTTTCCATGGAAGGTTTGATACTTTATCCAGGCCCACCTGGCTACTGAGG
>PVKH010041310.1:0-10969 GCA_004027955.1 Chaetophractus vellerosus
GTGTGCCTTGTCTGGGCTCTGTGCCATCTACTGACATGACAGATCCAGCATCACCTTCTAGGCATCTGCAAAGAAAGTGAGAGAGTCAAGGTGGATAGAGTAAGCAGATGCTGACGGCCTGGCAGAGAGGGGCCATCATGAGAGGATTCTGAATGCCACAGCTGATTAGAAAAGGCCAAAAGTTCTTCCACTGAAAGAGTATAGTTTACAACTCCAATAATTTATACATGGGCTCACTTTCCCTGAATAATTACAGATTATTATCCAGCTAATTAGAATACATGGCATTAAAAGATCTAGAATTCATTATCCCAATCTAGGAAATTACTTTGGCACGTGTTTTGAAAAGAAAAATGCTGAAGAAGTTCAAGCCTTGCAGGGTGATGCATTGCAGTGGTTTCATGCTCTCTTCCCAGCATCAGACAGACCTATCTTAGCATGTATCCTACAGATGTCCTAAGATGTACATTTCAGCATCTCGGTCCCAACTTACTTTTCGCCCCAGGTTGGGGGAAAAAACTAAGTAAAATACCAGACACCCAGTTCATTTGAATTTTAGGTAAACAATGAATAATTTTAGTATAAGTATGTCCCAAATATTGCATGGGATGTAATTATACTAAAAATTTCAAATTTAACTGGGCATCCTTCATTTTATCTGACAATCTTGCCCCCAAGAGAGACCTGAAGTAGCTAGTAATGCTGAAAAGAGACAGTAAAAGTATAGGTTTAATGAATAGTATCCCAAAGGCAAAAATTGGAGGATCAACCATCAAACAAAAATATGAAACTCCTACAGAAGGAAAGTGCCCATGAGAATTCTCAAATATCATTCTATATCCCTCCCTATGAGACTTCGCTCCTAGATCAAAATGACAAAATGGTGAACTATTCCATTCCTATGTGGATATGATTTGTTGAGGGTCAACAATTGTTGAGGGTCGCTGGCTGTCTCTAACTACTAAGAATTCTTTCAGTCAATATGCAACAAAAGAGAAATACAATGTAAGCATGAATAGCACTATCTTGACCTGTTAACCAGTACCCACCCTCCATCTCCACCCCACCTACTGACACATAATTCTTTTCAAGATGACACACACATCTGGCTAAATAATTTCCCATTTCCAAATCTCCAAACTCATTTGGTGGGAACAAAAATTCATATGCCATTTATACAAGAATAGTGAGGGGTTAAGAGAGAGTAAGAGGAATGGAAAAAGCATTTTCTAACTTATAAAGATAAAATTGTCAGTATTTCATTTTACTGCAAAATGACTTTAAAAATTACTGAGTATAAGAAATACTCACTAACAAACATACTTGAAAAGAAACATAGTCTAATTAAGGACAGAACTGTACAGAACTAACTGTGGGTAAGATTTCATACAACATCAGTATTAGCTGTACGCAATCCAGGTAGTTCAAAGACCCCTTCATTCAGCAAATATGTACTGAGTGCCTATTAGTGTGCCTATTATTGTGTGAGGCACTGGGGTACAGCAAAATGAATAAGACAGAGAAGATCCTGATCTCCAGAGGTTTATATTCAATAGGTGGGTCAAGGGTGGTACAGGAGAGGATGGGAAGGAGAGAAGCTATAGAAAAGAAACAATAAAGGGACAAATAAAATAAGATTATCTCAGGCGTATCAAGTGCTGTGAAGGTAATAAATCAAAATAGTATGATGGAGGACACAAAGGCTCTAGATAGAGCTGACTCACAACGTGAATGACTTCCCAAAGACATGTTTAAAGTTTGGGAGAGGGTGTCCTGCATTCTTCTGGTTATGTCTAGCACAGTGTTGCAGAATTCATTCAATTTAGAGATTGATTCACTTAATGGTCCTGTCCATTTTCCATCCTGAGTGTCCTGAGTGTCAATTCAGACCTGGAAAAAGTCCCTTTCCATGATATTCCCTTTTTCCTCCCTCCCAACCTCCCTCTCTCTCTCACACAGAGACTTTAGGAGTGTAGCAGAGTTTACCGAAAGTTTGTGGAAGGGGCAAAAATGCCGTTTACTAGTACACGAAAACTTAAAACTAAATATTAGACATCTCCATTCTGAACCATCCTAGGGCACTCTATCGCAGTTTTCCTCCTCCCTTCTTGGCTCCCACATCCCAATAATCCTCTCTTTACATCTAATGATGAGTTCTTTATGCCTTTTGTTGTTTTGCCTCCTACTAAACTATCACTTTAATGTCTCATTTTTGTTCAAGCAGCTTATCAAGGTATTTCCCATTAGCTACATGTAATAGTCAGAAATCTATATTTTTCTCTGTTGTTTTGAGTGTAGAAATTGTTAAAATCCCTTGATTTTGTGAGAACAGAAAGGTTGAATGAAACCAACACTCTTTCTTCTTACAATCAGTTCTCCAAATCATTTTGTATCCCACAGACTATGTACCTGGTGCACAACAGGCCCTCAATAAATGTTTGATGAAATTAATTTAATGTAATACAACCTACATGTGCACCATGGAGAGCCCGGAGCAGACATGTGACAGAGTGCTGACACTAAAGAAAGGTAGGTAGTTTATTAACAATTACTTGCCAGCTATACTAGAAGTAGATTACTTTTCCTGCTGTTTCTTGATCTTAAAACATACTCATAAGTAATTTACTCATGATGTACTCATAAGGTACATTTTGAAGCAAGCTCGGGTAGGACATGTCTCTATCCTCTGAGATTTCACATTCAAAGACATGTGTCATACAGACAGATTTGAAGGAAATAGAAAATAGAGCTGATCAAGCCAGCATTGCTTAGGTCCATCCATTAAGGTGAGTACTCATGGGTGATTTCTACCTGTAGGACACTATCTCTGCAAAAGTGGCCAACATCTTAGTTGCCCTGAAATTTCCTGATTTTATTATTCTATATCATCTTCTTAGGATTAGCTTGACCTTTGAAATATTTCAAAAACAAATATATATATATATTTTTTCCCCAACCCAGGAAAACATTTAGTAGTCTACATTGACTCCAGGAGATGCTTTTACTAGAATCTTTTCCTCCAAACAGGCCACATACCATTTAATTTCTGAGTTATTGTTCACCATGAATCTGCCTTTGTTTTAACCACCTTCTACCCCCAGAGGGTCACTTCCCTCTCTGTGCTCCCAAAATCTTTATATATATTTCCATCCTAGTATAATGACATTATATCATAAGTAGTTGTTATCTTCTCTCACTGGACAATAGGAGGGTAGATGCAATATCATATTCATCTTTTTAGCTATAGCACCTAATACAATGCTTGGGAAAAAGGCATTTTAGTAGCTTAACCAATGCTTCCTAAGGAAGTGATTAATCAATCTCTTCCTGACCTAGGGCAAGTAGCTTTTGGAAAAGATTGGAAAACCATGGGACTGAATTGGAAGGAAAATTAAATAAAACTTTTAATGTCTATTTAATATCTTGCATAAAAGACAACTTCAAGTATTCTGTAAATCTGGTCTAATCTAAAATTGCGATTAGAATTCATGGTACTCTGCCCCATGCGTGAATTATTCAGTTTATGTGAGTAAAAGAACTTTTTTAACTTTTATAATTTATTACTGTAAAATGAGTTATTCAATGCTAGGTAGTCACTTGGTCTGTTCTTGGTCACTTTGAGTTCCAAGCAGTTCTCTCTAATAAATGAGAGGAGCTGGAGACATGAGAAGAAAGAAGGCTACAGAGAACTATCTTTGATCTGTCTACTTCCTGTGCACCTTCTTTATGAAAAATGCCTAAGTCCTGGCAAAGGTGAATACCAAAAGAAGAGCTCTTAATGAAAGATCCCTTTAGGGCTTTCACCCTCTATTTGATCTCAAAACATTTTAGAAGGAAGGGAGGACTTAGACCAGGCTTATCAGGCAGAGGGGCAAAGGGGCAGACACCATCACCATCTCACACCATTTCTTAGTAGAGAAGAGAAATGATTAAGAACCTGGAAACAAGTCACTAGCAAAGAGTAGATATTGATTAATTAGTTAGACCCAAAGACAGTAAGCAGAAAAAAAAAAAATTTAAGACAATCATGTTCAAAAATATAGCTGAAGATTGGTAAAAACTCTCATATCATCAAGAGACTATTAAGAACCTAGTCTGCTTCAAACATGCCTCTTCTTTGCCCATTCAAATCCTACCCATACATTAGCTCTAGGTCAAATTTCCTATCTTCCACATATTCCTTTTATACCTTCATTCAAAACCCTAAAAAATTCATCTGGTGTGGTACAAAGATCATTAGTTCTAGATCCAGATAACTCGGGGTCATTACTCCAGCTTCCCCATTTCACTTTAAACTTAGATTTACTGAATCTGTGTACTTCAACCAATACATACTGAAGACCCTGAGACAGTACCAACTGTCTCTTTAATTTGGTGGGTGAAAGTGATATTTTTAGAAGTTTCCTCTACCTGCAATTAAAAGACTGCCAAGTGTATGTCTTTGAGCAAATTGCTTCCCTGAATCTTTGTTTCCTCACTTATTAAATGGGAATACTTATATCTACTTCAAAGTGTTTTGCTTATGTGTAAATGGGATAGTACACATAACATGCCTCGCATATAATAACAGCCCAATACTTACTGATTTTATGCAGTGATTGATTGCTTGATTTGAAAAACTTGATTAGAAGGAGCTTTAAAATTTTTCATCCTGGTGATTCTGTTCTTTCCCAAATTTCTAAGCTCCTTACAAGATTAATAGTCAAAATGTCCTCTGACAACTTTTCCCATTATCTCGGAGAATGCCCAAAGAATTCTATTTAGGTGCAAAATCATCAATGCAACTCTGGCTTGCACTCAAGCAATCAATTCTTCTGTGCCAGAATAAGAACATGTTTAAATTGTCAAAAGTGTTGAACTGCTATTTTCTTAAGTGGCTACCCAGCAGCTCAAAAAGCCTACTTTCTGCCTTGGCACAAGAGTAAGACCCCAAACATGAACGCAATGCCTCATTCCTAAGATCTGAAACTCATACACACATCGGCATTTGTTCTCTTCCACGTCATCCACCTGCTAGTATTCATGTCAGCTTTGTCTCATCCCAAAAGCGAAGAATGACTTTATAAGAATAAAGTGCAGAGTTTCTTCCAAAGAAAGAAAACAAGCTTAATTACAGGGACTCAAGGTTTTTTACATTATTTTTAAATTATTTTAAGCATCCCGAAGAGTTGCTTACAAAACAGTAGGGAATTCCAATATACCCTATACCCTGCTTCCCTTAATGTTACCATTTTAAAACACAACCATACTACAACTGTCAAAACTAAGAAATTAACGTTTGTACAATACTACTAAGTAAACCATAGACTTTATTTAGATTTTGCCAGCTTTTTACTAATGTCCTTTTTTTTATTCCAGGATCCAATTCAGGATCCTACATTGTATTTAGTTTTCATGCCTCCTTATATTCTCCTCCAATCTGTGACAGTTCCTCATCTTTCATGACCTTGACATTCTTAACCAGTATTGGTCAAGTATTTTGTAGAATGTCTCTCAATTTGGGGTTGTTTGATGTTTTCTCATGATTAGATTGAGGCCATCCACGGTTGGGAAGAGCACCACAGAGGTGCTATGCCTTTCTCAGTGCATCCTGTCATGGATTACATGATGCAGGTATGAGTTATTACTGGTGATATTAAAATTGATCACTTAGTTATGACGATGTCTGCCTGGCTTTTCTACTTGTGCAGAAATGCATTTGAAATTAATAAATATTTTCCCTTTGTACTGAATAAATAGTATGCAAAATCCTGTTTCTCCTTAAACTTTCATCCACTAATTTTGGCATTCATTGGTGGGTTTTGCCTGCAGCAATTATTGCTGTGGTGTTCTCATGATGGTTTTCTATTTTCCTCATTTCTTCTATATTTATTAATTGGAATTCTTTTGTTTTTTTTTAAGATTTATTTTTTATTTATTACATATCACCGCCCCCCCCCCTTTCTGCTTGCTCTTGCTGTGTGTCCATTCTTGTGTTCCTCTCTGTCTGCTTTGCCTGCTTTGTCTCCCCCCGCTGCGGCAACACGCTGAGACCGGTCACCGTGCAGGCAGCTTTGCCCTGCTTGTGGGCGGCTTCTGCTTCCATTCACAGCCGGCTCCGCTTCAGTTTGCGGGTGGCTGGCTGCGCTCCGTTCGTGGGCGACCTGCCCTGCCCGTGGCGGCTTTGCCCTGTCCGTGGCAGCTTTTTGCCCTGTCCACGGCGGCTCTGCCCGCCCATGGCAGCTTGCCCTTCTCAATGCAGTCTGCCCGCTAGGAGAGGTCCCCGGGAACTGAACCCGGGGCCTCCCATGTGGTACACCGGCGCCCTTATCCACTAGGCTATTCGGCCGGCCCCTGGAATTCTTTTGTATGGAATAATTACTCCTTTCTTTCTCTCTTCCTTCCTTCATCTATTCAATTATTTATATAAATAAGGGTTTATAAATACTTATTTTATTATTCAGGTTATGATCTAATACTGTTATTATTTATTTTGTTGCTCAAATTGTTCCAGCTTTGGCCACTGGAGCTTCTGTGTCTTTTTTATATTCTCCCATCTTTTTGTTTTGTTTTTGTTTTGTTCTGGTAAAACAAGATGTTCCAGGTTTATTTTATACTTTTTCTGCTCCAGCACAAGGAAATCAACCATTTCCTGAAGGGCAGGGGACCTAATTTTTGCTTAATTTACTTAATTTAGTGGATGAACTTCGTGTTGCTAAAATTTCCCTTCACCTACAAGAATTACTGCTTTAGAGAAACTACTTAATCTTCCGGACTTAATTGTTCCTTCCAGCTTGATCACATAGCACTTTGTTTATATTTCTCTTAGAATATATCTCAAATTGTAACATCATAGTTCATTTACATTTCTTTCTCACCAACTAGACTCCACAAGGGTTGGGACATTCACATATTCATTATTTATTGAACACTTGCTATCCAAGGGAGATACCCTGGTGAATGAGCGCTATACAGTCTCAGTCCTCAACTTCCTGATATAAGGCCTGAAACAGAACAGGCACTCAGTACAGCCTTTCATTGAGTAAATATTGAAAGAACTATCAGTGGAGAAGACTACAATGGAGATCACCTATAACTATTTTGCCCACATTTTGGCTAAAAAGGAAATCACTCCAGTGTCTGGCTCAGGACCTTACTAACCATAGTCATAAAATAATACAATATCACCCATGGAAAACTGTTATCCTCATCCCTTTTTCTATTATCCTTTTTCAGGAATTTATTTCCCATTGAGAGAATTGTTTCCTTAGAAAGTAAATGCTAAATATATGAGAAACATAATTCGAGTAGTGCCTCTCTAGAGATGGCATTATTTTATGAGTCCTATTTAATGTTTCCCTAAGGTACCCTGACTTCCATTATTCAAGAAAACAAGAAAATTTCTTGGGGAAGAACAATAATGGGCTATATCTGTACACAGTCCTGTGTAATCACTATGCTGGATGCATATAGACCAAGCTCAGTATTTGTACACTTCAAATAGGACAGATCCAAAATTAAGTAAGTAATGGTGAAAATTAACTTCCCTTCAAGAATACAACAAAAATTCTCCACCTTACAAGAAAAATTTGCTGCAGCAGATACACAAGAAATAAATAATCAAACAACCTCATGGTCTCCTTCTGTCAAGCCAAGTTACAAAAGATCACACCAGGCCTACAGCAAGATACTTTTTGTGGATGGCTATGTGTTAACTTTAAATGCAGTACACTTACACACCCCTAACATTTTAGCCTTTATCACAAGAAACAAAACGGAATCTGAATTATAATATCACCTTTAAATGCTTCTGATATTTCTATTTTAAATCAGTTTTAAATTACATGAAGACACCTAAGTCTATTAGGGATGAACAATCTGCCAATTTATGAAATAAAATGCTAATTACACTTCAATTCTCAAGGCTAACTAATCCTTCTAAGGAAGATGCTGCACCAACTTTTAAATTATTATTTCTCCCTGATGATAAACTTCCAGCAAGATTGATCAAGAAAAAAATGAGAGAAAGCACAAATTATAATTTGGGAATGAGAAAGAGGCTATCAGTGTAGATACTATGGACCAGGCATCAGCAAACTATGGCCTATGGGCCAAATCTGCCCACTGCCTGTTTTGATATAGCCTGTGAGCAAAGAATTGTTTTTATATTTTTACTTGGTTGGAAAAAAAATCAAAAGAACAATATTTTGTGACACAAAAAATTTATATGAAATTCAAATTTCAGTGTCTACAACTAAAGTTTTTTTAATACAGCCATTAAAATATCATTTCACACTACAAAAGCAGAGATGAGTACTTGTGACAGAAAAGATTAACTATCTGGCCCTTTATAGAAAAAGTTTGCCACATCCGGCTATAAATATTTTTTTAAAATAAGGAAATATTATTTAAAATTTCGTCATTAAGTTCAGAACTTTAAGTCAAATAAACACATTAATGGAAAAACACAACTTACCAAAAATGACACAAGAAAAAATAAAAATATATGACTATAGCCTTACCTGTTAAAGATAATGAATTTGTAATTAAAAACCTTCCAAAAAGAAAACTTCAGGCCCATGTGCTCTCATACACTAAATTTAATTCCAGATACAGTGTAGACCTAAGTATGGAGGGTAAAATAATAAAAATAACATAGGATGATGGTTTGATGCTAAAAATAATTTTTAAGTGGGTCATAAAAAGTACCAATCATAAGGGATAGCACTGAGAAGTTGGACTTCATTTAATCTAAGAACTTCTGTTCATCAAAACATTCCTTTAAAAGAGCGAAAAGGCAAGCCACATCTGGGAGAAGATATTTGCAACACATATCACTGACAAAATATTTATATCTAAAATATAAAAAGAACTCTTAAAAAACAAAAAAAAGCAACACCATTTTTTGAGCAAAAGAATTGAACAGACACTTCTCAAAAGAGGAAAAGACAATAAACTTATGAAAATTGCTGAACATTAATGTTTATCAGAGAGATGCAAGTTAAAACCACGATGTTAAACATCTGTTGTTTGCATTTTGCACCTATTTCTTGTCCCTCTAGGAGTATCACATTTCCTTTATAATCAAATTTCCTTTATAAAACCACCTCTTCCTTATTCTCAGCTCTGTAGTTTGGGTGGTATGCTACTCAACCTTAACTCTAGGGATGGACCTTTATTGAACCAAGAACATTAGAATATCCTATTTCCCATTCATCAAAGTTTGGTATGAAAGTGAAACCCAATTAGAACCAATGAAACACGAAGAAATCTTCTGTAGTGTCAAGTAAAGCAGAACTTCTCCTCTATTCAACTGGTGATTCCAGAAGAGACTTTTTCTTTTTTCCTGAATGATAGACTGTTACAATATGAGATCTAGAACTTCTGCAGTCAAAAGAGGAGACCCTAGAGTTTCAAGGAAAGGAAGGGGTTCGTTGTAAAGGGAGGTGCAACAGGAAAGGTGAACTGTTCTTGTTCCACTATAGAAAAGCTGGATCAAACATCACCTGAAGCTATTCCTATCCCTTAACTATTTAGGTATATGAGCCAATAAATCTCCTTTGTTATATAAGGCACTGTGAGTTGGATTTTCTATGGCATACAACATAGAGTCCTGAATACATACAGGGCATGATCAGTGTTTTGCATACATGATATCTAAACCTCAAAATACTATGATAGGTATTATGATCTCCCTTTTACAGATGAGTAAACTAAAATGCTGCTGGCTCTTCCTCCATAAAAAGCCTTTGTCTCAGGAAAGACCTAACAAGCAATGAGTGAAAAATGCATCAGCAGTCAAGCTGACTAAGCATGGGCTTGGAGAGCTAACAGTCATATATTTCTTCTAACATAATGCATAGGAAGACCCTAATAGCTTTTTTCTTTTCTCTTTTTCAAAATAAACAGCAAAGAATTAAGTATTCATCTTAAAACAAACAAACAAACAAAGCCACTTGGTGGATAGTCAAAGGGAGTCCATTTATTTTCTGCCTTCTAAACTCTTTAAAATAAAGTTAAAACTGTCCAGGGGAAAAAGTAGACTACATTTGTTATGCAACTTTAGTGGCTCAATGAGAGGCAGCATAAGTCCCTCCAAGATCTATTTAATAAGGGCACAGATAGCAGGGATGTAAATCACAGGCTTCTGTTGTGCCTAACTACAGGACAGGGGGTACAAAGAAACTGCAGCTCCAGCAGCTACCAGCGTCACCTCAGCATGATTTCCTTACTTTTATTTGCAGGTCCTTCGCAAGCCTCATCTCAACCATGCCCCTGTAATAACCCCTGAGTTAACATCCCAAGTGGAGATATATGGCAAGCCATTGAAAAGCTCATTTCGTTATTAGGAGGCAGAAGAAAGGTCACCTTTCCTCAATATTCTGGCAACAGCAAAGGAGGTAGGATAAGGTTAGTTAACTAAAATGGGAAGCCAAACATTTTGGGGTCTAAGTACTGGCAGAGATTTCCCAAATAGTGAACTGGGAGAGTTGGAAATTTTTTTATTTCACATTTTTAAAATATTTAAGCTTTTCAAATATATAAATGATACCTTTTTATTGCAGAAAAACTTGAAAGTACAAACAAGTAATAAAGAGTAAAAAATTAAATGCCCTATGTCACTACTCACATAAATAATGTCATCATTGGATATTTCCATATACATACTTTGCCTTGTTTTGTGTTTTTATATGATTTTTTTTATTTTTTATTTTTTAAAAGATTCTTAGATTACAAAACTGTTTCACAAAAAATGTAGTGATTCCCATATGCCCCACTCCCCACACCCTCCCACATAAGCAACATCCTTCATTAGTGTCTTTGCCTTTTTTTTTTTCACCAAAAATGGGATAATGGGGAAGTGAATGTGGCTCAACCAGTTGGGGACCTGCCTACCACATGGGAGGTCCCAGGTTCAGGTCCTGATGCCTCCTAAAGAAGACAAGCAGATGCAGCACCCAACATAATGAGCTAGACGCTGCACCTGCCA
>PVKH010041311.1:0-10956 GCA_004027955.1 Chaetophractus vellerosus
GTGCACAGTAAAGCACTGACTGCCCGAACCGCCCACGGCGCCCCTCTAAGGGACAGTGGTGCTACTGGCAAAGGATCCTCATGAGAGGTTGGCCCATGAGCTTAGGTGAGCAGCTAGAAGTTATTTCAGGAAAAGGAACTTCCTTGCCACCTACTCTGTAGGGTGGGGTCCTAGTGTTAAGTGGCAGGACAGGCGTTCCAGAGCAGTAGGTTTCGATGGTGGGTCGTGTCCCAGTTAGTGGGTCATGAAATCAATTTAGCAGGTCCCTTTAAGCAATTTTTTAATGGGATAGAATAAAATAAAATGGAATAGAAAACATCAGCTTGTCCCCCAGTAGAATCATTTCAGATGTGAGTGTGTGTATATGTCTGTGCTCACCTACAAGAGGGATAAGATATGTCATGCTGTGGGTCTCTGTAAAGAAATGTTTGATTGCCCCTGGTCTAAAGGAGCTGCTCTTATTCATGACCCTTTGAGCTTCTGAAGGAGACACAATAGCTGGAAGTGTGGTTACTTGACAATGTTTTCAGCCACATGTTCTAAGATTTCTTGTAAATGGTTAAAGGAGCTTGATAGGAAAAATAAAAACTCATCTTACATATTTAGAATTTAGAATGATTCCTTTCCCTTCTATCACTAGTTTCTACATCAAATCATCTTTTGCAAGTGCTTTTTAAAAGAAAGATATTTATAATTGAAATACCAGAAAATTCACCCTTTTAAAGTTTACAATTGAGTAGTTCTTAGTACTTTCACAAAATTGTACAGTGGTCACCTCTAGCTAATTGCAGAACGTTTTCATTACCCCAAAAAGAAATCCGAATGAAAAATGTTTCGAAATTAGGTAGTGGTGGTGTTTGTACAACCTTGTAACTATATTTAAAAACATAGAACTGTACACTTTAAAAGAAGTATGTGTGGGAGCAGATGTAGTGGAAATGGTGGAGCACCTGCTTCCCATGTTTGAGGTCCTGGGTTTGATCTCTGGTACCTCCTAAAACAAAAACAAACAAACGATGGGATATAAGCCCCTTCTCACTTGGAGGTGGAGTGGACATCACCATCCCAGACTCCTCAGGATTGGGGGAAGAGCTATGGACTAGAGTGGACTTACTGGTATTCTGTTATAGACATATTGTGATTCAAGCAATGGAAAAAATTACAACATTAATGTGGAGCTAGTGGCCACTGGACGCTCTGGGGGCAGAGAGAGGGAAAAGCAGTTGTAATACAGGGACTTTTTTGGGACATGGGAATTATTCTGAGTGACATTGCAATGACAGATATAGGCCATTTTATATCATCATATAACATGCAGAACTGTGTGGGAGAGAGTGTGGTCTACTATGTGAACTATGGTCCATGCTTAGTGGCAAAGCCCCAAAATGTGTATATCTATTGCAGGTGATGTGCCACAGTAATGAAGAATGTATATGTGGGAGGTTGGGGGGTGTGTGTGAGGTGGGGTGTATGGGTACCCCTATAATTTTTGTGCAGCATTTGTGTAGTCTATGTATCTTTTAAAAATTAATTAATTAATTTAAAAAAACAAAAAAAACAACTCTCATTGGGGAGCTGATGTACCTCAGTGGTTGAGTGCCTGCTTCTCATGTACAAGGTCCTCGGTTCAATCCCCATTACCTCCTAAAAATATATACATGAACTATATTTCAATTTATAAAAAGGAATCCTATAATCATTATCAGTGGTGTCCCCTCCCCATCCCCCCACTTGGCCTAGGTAACCACCAATTTCTACTTTATGTCTCTATGAATTTGCTTATTCCAAACATTGCATATAAATGCAGTCATACAGCATGTGGCATTTTATGACTGGCTTCTTTCATTTAGCATAATGTATTCAAGGTTCATCCATGTTGTATCATGTATCAATATTTCATTCCTTTTATATCTGCACAATATTCCATTGTAAGACTATATCACATTTTGTTTATCCATTGTTCAATTGATGTCCATTTGAGTTGTTTGCACCTTTTTGGCTATTATAAATAATGCTACTATGAACATTCATGTACAAGTTTTATGTGGACATATGTTTTCATTTTTCTTGGGCATACACATAGGAGTGGAATTGTTTGGTCAATTGTATATGGTGTGAAGGTCGTATGTTAACTCTAACTCTAACTTTTTGATGAACTGCTAAAATGTTTTCCAAAGCGGCTACACCATTTTACATCCCCACCAGCAACGTATGATGGTTTCACTTTCTCCACATCTTCACCATCACTTGTTACTTCTGCATTTTTTTTTATAGCCATTCTAGTAGGTGTGATGTGGTATTGCATTGTGGTTTTGATTTACATTCCCCTAATATAACATTGAGCATTTCTTCATGTGTTTGTTAGCCATTTGTATGTCTTTTTTGGAAAAATGTCTATCCTTTGCCTATTTTTCAAATGGGTTGTCTTTTTATTGTTGAATTGCAGGAATTCTTTATGCATTCTGTTCTTTATCAGATATATGGTTTACAAATATTTTCTCCCATTCTGTGGTTTGTCTCTTCACTTTCTTGATGATGTCCTTTACACAGTCTATGATCAGTTGTACTTTTTATGAAGTCCAATTTATTTTTTCTTCTGTCACTTGTGATTTGGTGTCATATGTGTAAAACCAATGTCTAATTCAAGATCACAAAGACTTATGCCTATGTTTTCTCTCAAAAGTTGTGTAGTTTTAGATTTTACATTTTGTTTTTTAATCCATTTTAAGTTAATTTTTGTATGTGGTGTGAAGAGGGTCCAGCTTTTTTTTTTAATGTGAATATCCAGCTGTCATAGCACCATTTGTTGATATTCTTTTCCCATTGAATTGTCTTGACATCTACATTACGTCTAGAGAGCAAATGAGTACAGCTTTGGAGAACAAATATTACAAAAGCCAAATTCACCTCCAAACTAGATTTCCTTAATATGTTAAACATTCTTTATTCCTTTCTTTCTTCATGAGGGAAATGTGGAAAATTAGTCTTTTCAGTGATGTGTGTTTCAGGGTGTCTGTGAAGGGAGAAGATGAGGAGTATCAGAGCAAAAGCTATAATTTCATAAAAATTTTTTTACAGGATGTAATTTCACACAGTAAGAAGCTGAATAAGAAAAAAGGAGAAGAATTGCAATTATTGAATAACACCGAAAACCAGGGAATCAAAAGTTTGAGTAAGGAGAGAAGAAAAACACTAGAAACATACCAGCAGCTGTTTTACCTCTTACAGGTAAGAACGATTTATCTTTCTCTAAGTTTTGGATAAATACTATATTCCATAGTTGTGGTCTAAGTTTGATTTCTTCCCCATGATTCAGCTATAATAGCACACGTGATTTGTGCAAACCATAAATACCAAGTTCTATTCTAGGTGTTTTACATACATGGTCTCATTTAACACAGCCCTGGGAACCATGAGAGAATAGGTACTGTTGTTCCCATTTTGCAGATGAGAAAACTGCAACACAGCCAGAAAATGGCAAAGCAGGGGTTTGGGGACCAAGGCAGTTTGACTTGAGAACCCCTGCTCTTCACAAATACACTGTACTCCAATTATCTGCAGAAACAGTGTCAACCTAATAGTAACACAAGTTCGTCTTGTCAACCATAAAAAAATTAACCACACGTGAAAAGCAGATTTTTACCAGAACCAGCCCACTCTCCTTCCTTTGGGGAACAAGCCTGAGGGTTTATTTCATTATTTTCATGGCCTTACTGCAATTTAAAAGAATAGTCATTTTCCACTCCTTCTAGGGTGTCAGTGAGAGTTCATAAGTTGAATTAGTTATTGTTGGACTTCGATGGACTAGTTATTGTTTTTTTTGACCCTTGATTCTCCCCTTTGGCCCTAACCCCATATACAGTTAATCCCAAAGGAAAGTGCGTAAGTGATAGCAATGTATATAAACAAGCCTTCCCTTCAGCAGGAAATTTTTCCAAAAGAGGAGGATCAATAGTTCCTCATCGGAGTTAGTTTCCCTCTGTCTGGAGCCACTGCTGTTTGTGGAAATTCATTCAAGGCCTGGAGATGACTGAATCTTTGCTTGAGGACAGCTCAGGGTTTAGGTGTACAGTGAATGAGTCACCCAAACCAGAAAACAGAGGTGTGGCTAACCCCATTGAGAGGTGAGATGTTAATTTTGGTAGAGTTGAGAATGCTTCACTTAAACTAATAGATTGGAGAACATTTTCTTCAAAAAGGGGTAGGTTCCACATACGGCCACCACGTGGCAGCATAGAAGAACAGATAATATGTAGAATTGTCCTGGTAATCCACTGCTTAACACCAGCAAGCCTTAAACTGTGAAGGCTTTTGTCTGAGTCAGATTGGTGGTCTACCACCAATTGGAAACTTAGGCTTAAGCATATTTCATTTTCAATGCCTATGACCCAAGTTTACATAGCTTCTTTAGGATATGGTTTTCTACTCTCAGATTTTGACAAGAGTTTGTGTTGCAAGAAAATGTAGTCATTAGCCTACAGCTTGTGGGGTTTACCCTATTACAGAAGTGAAGGCTCTTTAATGGAAAAGAAAAAAAGCACAGGAGCATCTTTAGAATAATTCCACCAAGTTTTAGACCTCAAACAATCCAAAACAGATGATCCCAGGGCATGACCTTTCAGTTGTCCCTAGTGAAGGATCTCTTGATATCATGTATTTTTCTCCAACTTCTTTCTTCTCTCCTTGGGAGACTTTAGTCCAAGATCAATGAGGACACTATAAGAAAGCAAATGGCCTGCGTTTCTTTGGCCCCTTGAGCTACACCATGGCTAGTGTTTTTAGCCAAAGCAACAGGTCCACTTGTGTAGGTGTTGCTTGGGGTTTGTCTCTCCAGGATTAGCCTAAATTTAAAGTTTTTTGAACATCTGAGGAAGAAGAAAGAGACTGAGAGGAATGACTGGTGGGCTCCTTAGCTTTATGGTAAGAGTCCTTTCTCGCAATTCCCATAAACTTAGTGTGGGAAAAGGATCATTAGAGCTATAAAGAAAAAGTTATCCTGAGCTGCTTATTCATAAAAATTTAGCCTATTGTTAAAGTAAATCTAAGTAGTAAAGTGAACCATAGTTTGGGTTTTCTTAAAAGCTTTCAGGCCAAACTGCTTGAGCATATTGGATGAATACTAACCTTTTCTCATCAGAAGGAAGATGAAGAGTAGGCGTGTTAAATTTCTCTGCATGAATATTTTCCTCTATAATCTAAATATTTTTCCTCTCTATCCTCCACTTGGGCAGCGGAGCTACTGGAGAGAAGCCACATAAAGCCTGGTGCTACATCGTGTAGAATCCACCCTCAGCTGAGCCCTCAGGCTCCGTGTCAATTTAAAAAAAAAAGTCAGTCTTTCAAATTGTCTTTTTTTCTTTTGTCAGTTTCTTCTGGCATTTCCCTCATCGAGGACACTGACCTTCAGCCCTCTCTGCAGCCTCCCTGCTTCCCTCCTTTCTTCTCAATCCTTCAAGCAAATCCTGGCTATCTCACTGTCTCTACATGTAAACATTTCTTTTCCTTTCTACTATCAGAAGATGGAATGTTTCCTTTTATTCATCCATCAGTCCTCTGGGCCAGTCTATTTAACTGGGCCCTGGTCCATTCTTGCCAGCCTCTTCTGATACCACATTCTATTACTGGCCCTTTCTCTTCTGTATCTCTAAAATAAATATTAATATGTGGCTCAAAAGAACTAAGAGTGAAAAGTATATATAATTATATTGTTTATTGTATTACCTTAAATAGATCATATTATGAGGTATATAACACTTAAATCCTATTATAACTATATAATATGGCTTCCTATAATTCAGTATTTATAATATTAGCTGACCCTGTTTTAAGTTTTATGGGCCAGGTACCCTTCTATATGCTTTATACATATTAAATATTGACAAGCAGGAAGTTAGGTACTGCTTTCTGTTTTAACAATATATTAACCTACAGTTTTGTGTGTTTCTTTTTTCTTCTCCTTCCCTCTTTCCTTCCTTTTAGACCAATCCTTTATACCTGGCTAAGCTGATTTTCCAGATGCCACAGAACAAGTCAACTAAATTTATGGATACTGTTATTTTCACACTATACAATTATGCTTCTAATGAGCGAGAAGAATATCTACTCCTCAAGCTTTTTAAAACTGCTCTGGAGGAAGAAATAAAGTAGGTATATAAATATATATATAAATACCAATGAATAAATGCTTTTATTAGTATTGGCTAGCTATGATTTACTAAAATAATTTTTAAATTATTCTTTGTCATAAGTTATCCATACATATTAAAATCATCAAATTTTTTGATAAAATGTCTATCATATATAGAGATATATTCAGGTACAGTTTTCTCCCACCAGTGATACTTTTTTTTTTTTACTCATAAATTAACTTTATTTTGCATGTACGCAACAATTACAATTCAAAAGCTCATTGAGCTTTCCGCCGCTGCAAGGTCGGGAGGTCCCTGCTGGTTTGCCACCATTGGACCTCTTCGCCACCCCTCAACCCCATGGAAGTCACTCAATAAAATGACTTGGCAAAAAAAAAAAAAAAATGCTATTGAAATCAGCAAGAAAATCTAACTTAATTAAAATTCTCTGTGTAATAAAAAGCTGTAAAAAGTGGTGTAGGTGTGGGGATAGTGATCTCTGCTAAGTAGTCTTCCCTTCTTACTGGAATTTTACTTTTGCCAACTTAAGTAGTATAAGTAGCTATGATGGTTGACCAAAAAAAAAAATCAACTTGTGAAACCTCAACTTCCTTAGTCAACTAGGCAGACCATAACTGCCTCCCTGACTTGTTGACGCATGCGAAATAGGGTTCATGAATAGTAAAGCTGTCTGTGGCTATGTACCCCCTGATTAGAGGGATGGGAAGAATGCTTCAACTGAGTTGATAAAGATTTTATGGAAGAAGACCACAGGGGCCCAGCTGGAGCCCAGTGGATAGGGAGCCGGTTCACCACATGGGAGGCCCCGGGTTCGGTTCCCAGGGACCTCTCCAAAGCAGGCAGACCGCCATGGGCGGGGCAGAGCCACCGTGGGCAGGGCAAAAATAGCTGCCACGGGCAGGGCGAATCACCCTCAAACAGAGCAGATCTGCCTGTGAATGGAAGCAGACCCGCCCGCGAACGGAGCAGAGCCACCTGCACGGTGACCTGGCTCGGCGCGTCGCCGCAGCGGGGGGAGACAGAGCAGACACAGAAGAACACAGAGAAATGAACACAGCAAGAGCAAGCAGAAGGGGGGAGGGGGGATATGTAATAAAAATAAATAAGACCACAAGTCCTGAAGGATAGATAAATTGTTATAAGAAGAGATGGAGAAGGGAAATAAAGCAGAATGGTGGTGTGGCAGTTTGGCATTGTTTATGAATTCCAAAAATAGATATTGCATTATGTTTGTAAACTGGCCTATACCTGGGTGTGATTAAATTATGATTAGGGCTTTGATTGGGCCATGTCAGTAGGGCAGATAAAACTACACGGCAGAGCAGAGGAGTGAATTGGAGTTTTGATGCTGAGTTTTTTTGAGTTGGATCCTGGGAAGTGAACATACAGGAGAAGAACACAGAAGAATAGAGGCAGCTCCTTAGACACAGCAGTAGCCCCAGGGACAGAGACAGAGCCATTCACCTGATAGACTACAGCTGGCCTTGTGGAAAGAGCATGGCAGCTGAGCCTGGAGAGAAGCAGAGCCCCGGGAAGAGAGGAACCCAAGAAGCCTGAACTCTTGGCAGACGCCGGCGGCCATCTTGCCCCAATACTTGGCAATAGACTTTGGTGAGGGAAGTAACTTATGCTTTATGGCCTGGTAACTGGGCTTCTACCCCAAATAAATACCCTTTATAAAAGCCAACAGATTTCTGGTATTTTGCATCCGCACCCCTTTGGCTGACTAATACAGGTGGTGAGCACAGAGTGGGCAGGGGTATAAGGTATGTTTAAGAAAGTAGATCAGTCTGGCTGTGATGTGGCCTGATTGAGTGGCTGCCAGGAGTTGAGGCTGGAGAGTAGGTTGGAGCCGGGTCAGCCTAAGGGCAACCATAAGCAAGCGCTTAGGTTGCTCTGGCTCCGGCCTGCCTTTCCGGCTTCATCTCCTGGTAGTCACTAACCTGAGCAGAGGCCTAAGTGCTGGGGTGCAAGTGCTGGGGTGCTATTTTATTTCCAGGAAGCTGTGAACGGTTTTTGAGCAGGGTTTTGACCTGACCGCATGGGTTTCTAGAAGATTGATCTGCTGGTAGTGTATGAACAGGATGAATTGGAGCTGTGTAGTTCTAAAAGCAAGGAGAGGCTTAAAGTACTGTTGAATAAGCACGCCGTTGTTTTCTTGTTGAACAAATCACATGGAGCATCCACTCTATACATGGTTCCATGAGGGGATGAACTGCTCGAAGCATTTGGTAGAGATTAGCTTAAGATTCATTGCATTCCTGTGAGGGAGGTACTTTCATTTCCTCCATTATACAGACGAGCAACTAAAGTAGAAGAAGGTTAAGTAATTTGCTCAAGGTCACAATGAGGAAGTGGCAGAGCTGGAATTCAACCCCAAGCAGTTTGACTTGAGAGCTTGTCCTCTTAGACACTATCATATGGTTTTCATACCACTGTAAAAAACACTCACCCATATGATATATTAATACCAACATCTATAATGGTTCTGGCTCTGCTTTTTCTGTAATTGCGCTTCCATCCCCCACTCATGCAAATTTATTGTCATCTTTTTAAAATGTGAACCTAAGTGCACAGACAGACTTGAGAAAAATGACTTAAGTCATAGAAAAGGATGAAAGCTGGCTTCTGGATGGAGGTAGCACTTTCACCCAGGCCTTGGTAGCACTTCAGGCAGCAGGGATAGGGTGAGCGAAGGCATGGGGCAGATGAAGGAAAAGCAAGTCACTCATTTTAACAAATGCATATGATGCATACACAGGTGTAATGGGAACTTCATTTGGAAAAGTTGGGCCAGTTGATGGAGAGCTATGGAATGTCACACTAAGGCTTTCCTCTATAAATATCTATATTAATAAATTCCACATGAATCCAGTGGGTAATCCTTTAGGAAAGTGACTCTTACAGCAGTTGAGAAGTGAACCGAGGGAGTAAAGAAGATTAGAGGCAGGGTTTCCAGGTGAGAATTCTTTTGTCTAATAGGTCAGTATCCAACAAATTAGGTAGGGGGGTGAGGGGTACAAGGAGGAGGAGAGATGGGCTGGTGAGGAAGGAGCTAGAGGACTGAACTGGACACCAGAAAGTCTGCCTTGGAGTTTTGTCTCTGCCTCTTACCAGCTAAGTGCTCGGAGGCAAGGCACTTAAGCTTTCTGAGCTCCATTTCATCTTTCAATGGCTTTTATTATATATTATCACAAGATTGGTGAAGATTATAGGAAAGAAACTGCATATCAATATGAGGATGAGGCCTTGGACCTCTGGGACTCAACAGATGCTGCCAATATTTGCAGAAATATCTAAGAAGCCCTGAACTTGGTGGCAGTGGTGGTAATGCGAGAGAGGGAAGAAGAAAGTGGGGTTATGGAAGGAAAGATCAAGAGCACTTTACAACTTGCTAAAAATAGAATTCAAAGAACAAAGTCAAAGATAACTCTGAGGATTTTTGTTGGAAGACTGGGAGAATAGTGTTTCTATCCCGAGAAATGGGGAAGTCAGAAGCACAAAAAATACAATCTGGATTTCTGGCACACAGAGTTTAAAGCTGTAGGTATAGAACGTGTGGCTGAAAATATCTAGCAGAAAGTTGGAAATGTAAGCCTGACACTCAGGAAAGAGAGGTGGAGTAAAGATAGATCAGAGCGTAGGTCCCAACAAGATGGTAGCTGAAACTGTTCCCTTAGTGAGGTTGGAGGGAGAGCATGTAAAAAGAAAACAGAATCAAAAAGTGGGAAGAGGAGCTAGCTAAGGAAACAGTAAAAGGAATGATCCAGTTATATAAAGACCAAATGTGGCAATGTCAGACTGAGAAGAGGGCGGAGGTGAAGAGGGAGGAGAGGTGGGCAAGAGGGGAGGGTCAGAAGTTCCCCACAGGGGATAGGGAGGAGAGGGAAAGTCACAGGAGTGGGCCTCTCAGCCATACAATGTAGCTGGAAGCCACGTTGCAGTGAATTTGAGTGGGATTTGAAGAAGCAGAAGCAGCGGAGGTAGTTCACTCAGGAGAGAAGGCTATTTTTTTTTAATTTGATAACTGTAGGTGGCACAATACTTGTGTGCAGTGCCATCCAAGTATCAGTAGTCTGGTCCATTTTCAGCTCATACCAGCCTTCCAGATTGAAATTCAGGGTAATTTTTTCAGATGCTTAAAATTCTCAGATGAGAAACCCTTCTTGCAAATGATTGCTTCTTTTTAAATCACGCCAACTTTGAGCTTTGTTGAGAAATTATAGCCCCACAAAGACCTTGACTGGGAGGAAGAATATACATTGTTGAAAACTCTATGCATAGAGGCAAACTACTTCATTTTGGCTTGGGTTCCCCCCCCCCCCCCCCAGATCTAAAGTGGACCAGGTACAGGACATAGTTACAGGAAACCCTACAGTCATCAAGATGGTGGTCAGCTTCAACAGAGGTGCCCGTGGTCAGAACACCCTGCGCCAGCTGCTCGCGCCCGTGGTGAGAGAGATCATCGACGACGATTCCCTCGTCATCAACACGAACCCAGTAGAGGTGTACAAGGCGTGGGTGAACCAGCTGGAAACACACACTGGGGAGGCCAGGTAACAAAGCTAGGAAGAGGGTGGCTTTTAATCATGTTTTATGACTTATTTTATTTATATATGCTCTTTAAACTCTGTTAAGAGAAAAAATGTCTGAAGTTAGTTTTAAATCCAAGATGTTAATCTTCCTTCGGCATTCTTGGGCACTTGCCTCAGTCATCTTGATATTAAAATGGTATTTTCAAATTTCAGTACCAACTGACCCCCAATGCCAAAACTTCTGTAATTCTCTCCCTTATTTATTCTTTGTA
>PVKH010041312.1:0-10957 GCA_004027955.1 Chaetophractus vellerosus
CCTTCTATATAACTGTAAGACCATGCCTAGTTAAGGATTGTGAGGAGGAGGAGGAACATGCTGTCTGATTTAAGTGAATTTTATGTTTTCTGGACCCAAAAAGTTTCCTACAAAATCAATAAAATGTACCTCACAATAAATTGTTTTCCTCTAGTAAAAAAATATTTTGGCTGCTGTCATAAGCCTTGTGCTTATATGAACTGAAAGAAAACATTCATAGCAAATGTACATTGTAGATTCTGAAGTTGGGAGTGACTTCCAAAATAATAAATATAAAGAAACCCAGGACTTTACCGAGGGATTCATGTTTGTTCATGAAATGATAAAATTTCAAGAAGGCACTTTCTGACAGCCTTTGAAGGTTGTGCAGGATTATTCAGTACCCGCAAGTGAGCTACTATTTAAAGGAATTGCCACAAATGTCAATAGCTGAGGCATCAAAACGACAATACCAATTACCTATGGAGTGTCAGAATCCAATGATGCCAGAAAAAGAAAAGTATACAATTTACCACTTACAAGGTGGTAAACAAACCAGAACAAAACAAAACACAAAGCATCATGGAAGATCTCTAAAGTGAAATATGTTGTGTCAAAGTAGCAAGCATTTTCAAACAGATAGACAAAGACATCTATTCCTGAGTTCCTGGTGTTTGCAGCATTGAACCCCAAACAATTCATCCCTCTTGGATGAATATCGAGTGGACTGTGGATGAGGAACTGGCTGACCCTAGCACTGGTAAGAATCAAAATTTATTAGATAAAGGGTGTTTTATTATCAGATAAGCAACAGGAGTTGATACATTCAAATGTTTATTGAACATTTATTTTTGTAAAATATTACAATAATACAGTAAAAAGTATTTTTGAATAACCAGTTATAACTATATCATTGATTAGAGGCAGAGCTATCCTTTGGCAAAATTGTGATGGGATGGGTTGGCTTTCAATGCCCTTTGTTTCTTGTTCTTTTTTTTTCCTGCTCATTTCTCCTCTTTCAGATTCTCTCCCTTAACCTGCACCATTTCTCATCTCCTTTTCCAGACCCTTCCTGTTTAAGCAGAATGTGAAAGGAGAAACTAAATTCACCCTCTGCCAGTGGTTCAAAACCCTGGCTACATATTAATGTCATGCGAATGAGGGGAACTCACAGAGACTGACTTCATTTTACTTGGGTGGGGTCTGAACATGGCTTCAGATTCAGGCAGGGCTGGGAATCAAATGGTCTTCAAATTCTCCCCCTCACATGTACTCTAAAGTAATTTTGAAAAATTCTACTTCACTTAGCACATTTTTAAATTGATATAAAAATGCTTCAACCTAAGTTTAAGTAATTCCAAATAATGTAATATTCTAAATATTACAAGTATTGATATTCAAAAATAAAGCTATTAAATTATTAAATGAGTCTAATGAGACCAAGACTATGGGGTTTGATATCTACCTACCATTTTCCATTTAAGAAATATTTTTAACAGTTGGGAATTTCACATTATTTCTCTTTCTCCTTGACCTCTTACTTTGATTATATTTTCACACAAAATTTTAGGTTTATTGATTACTTCATCATATTACATTGCAGGAAAAATATGAATAGCAATTGAAATTTATCATTTGAAACAATTTCCATGAGGCTCCAAATGAAAACATCCCCATTGTATTACATTAAAATTATTATTAGCATGGACTTGACCCAAACAACGTGAGTATATTACAAATTTTGATAACTATTAAACTTGAAAACTATAATTTTATTGGAAATGCAATTTTTAATGAAATGTATGGAGCTTTTAAAAATCAATTATCATAGTATCTTTTAATGTATAATACTTAATGGTAAAATGAGACAGGGTTCAACCTCAATGGTATCCCAGTTTTTATAGATGTAAACACTGACAAACCTTGTTCACATAAATAAATAAATTGACATTGGAACAAATATTGTTATGATAATATCACTAAATTTTTTGAACCCCTTCTGAATTATATGCAAAAAATTATTTGATGATTTTTTTCCCCTTAAAACCCTTTAAAAATAAACTATCAGTGGTGAACTGGATTATGCTTGTATTAGTTAGCCAAAGGGGTGCTGATGAAAAATACCAGAAATTGTTGGCTTTTATGAAGGGTATTTATTTGGGGTAGAAGCTTACAGTCACAAGGCCCTAAAGAGCCTCATGGTTACTTAAAAGGTACTTTCTCATCCAAAGTCTGTTGTCACGTGTTGATGCAAGATGGCAGGCAATGTCTGCAAGGATTCAGCCTTCCTCTTTCCACTAAAGGCTCTGTGGGCCCAGCTTCTTCTGCTCTCAGCTGGAAGCTGGCATGGGGCTCATCTCTGTTTCTGGGGCTCATTTTTTTCAGGCCGCAGCTGCTCTTTCGTTTCACAAGGTCAGCTGTAGACTATCAGGCTCATCTCTCTTCCTGGGGCCACAGGATCCTGTCTAATGAGCTGTCTCTCTTCCTCTGTATTCTCCTTCTCTGTGCATTTACTCCCATGTGAGAGTTTGTTTTATCCCCACCAAGGGGGTGGGGACTCAACCCTGCACACCCTAATGAGGTGGTCATATAAAAGCCCTAATCTTGATTTAATAAAGTAAAAGTGAAACTTCTAAATTGAATACAATCTAATACGCCAAGAGGAACAGACCAGTTTACAAACACAATCAGTATTTCTTTTTGGAATTCATCAATATCAAACTGCCACAATGCTCTTCCTTCAATTTTTGTTAGAAGTAAGGAAGTCACCTAATTAATTTGCAAAGTACTTTCTTATCTGTTCATGGAACCGTTCACTATCTCAACACCAACACCAAATTGACCTATTATTAGAAACCACCCTATTACTTACTACCCCAGGCAATTGTAGTAAAAACCTTGAACATGGGTCAACATCTTGACGACATTTGAATTTTGTAGATGATTTTTTAAAGAAAGAGAATAAATGGAAATTGAATATATTGCAGTCTTTTTCTATCCCCAGAGTATGTATTTTTAATCCATTAGTCCTTTCATGAGTATCCTTACATATCAAGTGGAGGAACTTAGGGAAAATACGTTTAATTCAAAGAAATTAACTCTCGGAGGTAATAAAGAGCTTGTGGATTGAGTGTTTTTCCTACCAGAATCTCTCAGATCTTATCTCATAGGCACATAGGCAACTACAAATTCTATCTATTTTTTTTACTTACCTGGTTGGTATTTGAAAGATGTTTCATGAGTTCAATTGAACTAAACTTTCTACTAAGTTTACAATGGTAAAAATAACATCAAAGATGTAAAATATCAGTGCTATTTAATAGAAATATAATGCAAACCACATATATAATTTTATATATTCCCGTAGCCAAATCAAAAAAAAATTTTTAATGAAATTAATTTTAATATATTTTCTTAAAGAATGAAATTCAGACAGTCATAGAGAATGCCATAGGAAACAAGAAGCTGTATTCACGTCAACCCGAAAATGGATCCTCCGATTGGACAGGCAGCACAGCCAATTGAACTGAGCAGTCAGGAGCTGTTCTCCCAAGCGAACTCACACTTTGAATTGGCCCCTACAAAGGTCCTACAGAATGGGAGAGGATGGCTCCACCGGGGTACTGTATACCAGCAGGAAGTCGCACTCAAAACAGCACCAACGTGTAAATGGTAGACAGCAGAATCAGCTTGAAGAAGGAACTTCTCTTGAGCAGAACAAGCCCTTCCAAAAACTACAATATGATGACTTTATAAGGTCAAGATATTGTCTATGGATGGATCATCTTATAATGGATGGATAAATTTTATCTTTGCTTTGATGGGCTCCTCTTGGGGGGATGGATTATGGAATTTAAACCATGTCACAGCTATGAAAATCTGGCACAAGATAGAGGGATTAAAAAAAAAGTGAGAGTGCCATAGTTTGGACAATATTTTTCAATGATTTAGTGGCCTGTGAGTCCAAGAAAACAATAATTTTATTTGCTAGGGAGTGAAATTCTAGGATGGTTTCAGTTTCTTCCAGTCATTATACCTAATTTTTACATCAATCCCTTTAACACAAATCTGTATTCCAAAGAATCTTTCTCTGCAGTAGATCTTTCAGAGGAAATGTGCGCTATTATACTTAAAAATTGTTATCACTAACTTTTTTGGCAGCTCAATAGGAAAACTCAATGTTTTAAACACAGTAGTACTGGAAATTTTATGACAAGACTTTTACCTAGCACTTAAAATTGTATAACATACATAATACAAACTAGTAAGCATGAACTGGGGAAATTGTGAGACTTTGTATTGTGTTTCTGGCCTTAAAAATATCAAGTGACCAGAATTCGACATGGTAACAGGTTTTAAAAAGACCCTTAACAAGATGGAGGCAGAGAGGTTAAGAAGCTTGTCCGAAGTTACAGCTAATAAATGATGGAGCAGGATTTGAACCAGGCAGTCTGACTCCTGAGCCCATCCTCTTTACCACCATACCACGCAGCCTCTCGCTGTATTGATTCCTGGTTTAGCTGTGATATCACACTCCCTCCTCTCTTTTTCTCTAGCAATCATGTCTACCCCCACTAGACTGTAAGCTTCTTCAGAAGGGCAGTGACTATGTCTTTATTGTTCCCTGTTGAATTCCAGTACTTTCTACCACCATGCTTGGCACATAGTTGGTGTTTAATAAATATTTGTTAAATAAATGGACATATGTATGGTCATTATAAACATTTAATGATTGTAATATTTTTAAGAAGGATGGAATAATTACAGCATCCTTTAAGTAATGTCCAAATATGATCCAGTTATACTGGGAGGAAAGAGAATTTATACTGACAAGGAGTATTTTGAAATTTTCAAATGTCTGTAAAAGATTAAAGCTAGAAGGGATTTCAAGGCCAGAATCCGGCAATTTAATTTGAAGCAAAGCTGGTGCTTTTCAAATCTTCACCACTTCCAGCCACAGGAAAAGACAGACAGTTATGAAAGCTTGTGGGCTAGAAGGAAATTCTAATTCCTTGCAATGCCCTGAAGAAGAAGGTAGAGCTGTAGACTCTGACTACTTTACTTTAAGACCAGATAACCCTGAAAAAAAAATATATATATATATAAACCACATAAAAGAGGGCATGAGTCAGATTAGAGGGCCAAGTTGGAGCTGTGTTATCACAAGTCCTCAAGAAATCAGCAGGGTCAGAAATAAGGCAGGCTGCAGGCAATTACAGATTGTCATTAAAGTTAAAAATATGTCCCACAGCACTGTTGCTGTATGGCTGTAGGCTACTAAAACTCCATGCTGTCAGTTGTGACACCAAGCATGGTAAAGGACAGTAAAAATTCTATGCTATTTCTGCATTTGTTACAAAACCAAAAAAAAAAACCCCTATACATTTCAATATAATTTAAATAAGGAAGCTTAGACAGATTTTCATGAGATAAAGAGAGAAAAGGTAGAGAAGAGGCATATCGATTTATTTGAAGAACAGCATTCAAATAGCTGTTTCATAATTGCTTGGTTTTAGGTGGTAATATCAGTAACCGGGATGACTTTGGCCAGTTGATTTCTCAACAGTTTTCAAAGTCAAGAATTGCATACAATATAGGTATTGTGTCTGAACAATTTAAAAAAATATGTAAGGATTATGCCCAAGTAAATAATATTTCAAGTACGTGTTTAATGTAATGTGCTGAAAAAAATTCACAACAATGAAAAGACTTAGATGAAAGAGGATTGAATTCTGAATGAGGGCACAAGGATTAACTGACTGTCAAGATGAACATCCCAGTATGGATCCATTCCTTGTGTAACAATTGAACCCTTTACATCATAGCATGGTGAGTGTAATTTAACTTATGAGGGGTAAATGTGCTAAGTGGAAATGATTTGGTAAAGAAGGAAGGATTATTTATGTCAAGGATAAAACAATTTATAATTTGATTTTTAATCTGAAGACAGTAGGTAGTATCAAGTCACCAAATAGTCCAAAGAATAGGCCACTAATTGAAACAGAACATGGAAACATTAATGAAATTGATTAGAAGTGACAAAGCAGCTGGATTTGTCAGCATCTCAGCAGATGGAATAGCTCTGATTGATGAAATGACAAGGCATTGAAACAACACTTAAAATTAAATGTATAGCCAGATAGTCTGGGCACCAAAAATATACAATTGATTAAAATTTGAGGAACAAGCCATGAAGGGATCTTGAGAGATGTTCCTGGATGGTGTTAGAAAATACAATTGTTTGTCATTTGTTTCAATCTTGCTATTTCTGATGACTGCTAAAAGTTTGAGGGGTGGCAGAGCAAAACACTTGATGCCATTGCTGGAGTTTAGATGGCAAAATCCCAGGTATTAGGACTTCTTTAGAAGGACTGTCTTTTTGCTCTTATCTTGTCACTACTACCACTTGCCATGTTACACAAATTCAGTGTTTTCCAAAATGTGCTCCTTGGAGCACTAGGGACCAAACAGAGGTATTGTGTCTGACCAACTAAAAAAATACATAAGGATTACACCCAAGAAAATTAAATTTCAAGTAGGTGTTTAAAGTAATGTGCTGAAAAAATTCACAACAATGCATTTTCATAGAATAGACATTCTGTGAAAAGGTTTTTTGGTCAAATAAGTCTGCAGAAGACTATATACTATGTTTTTCTCTTAGAGAGTCTCAACATATATTAGCATACCAAGTGCTCTGAGGAGTCCTAAAGTAAAGTGAGAATTTCCCAAGCTTCTATGACCATTGAAACCATTTTTTTTAAAAACACCTGTAATATCTGAGAAAGACTATTGCTCTTTGTAGGAAAGTTTGGAAGATGAAGCCCTGGTCTCCTAAAAGCATTCATATACCTGGGCCCTTCTAAGTACCCTACTTATTGCATTCAGGAGAATGATTGGATCCTGAAGAGAATACTGCTCAGCATGAAATGCTTGACTAACAAATAACATTTCAAATGCATCTTTCTACTTATACTCATGTAGGTTGCAGATTCAGTTCCTGTGCATTGTCATAGACAGGCTGCAATCCTGTTACACTGAGCGTATTTGTCTAGTACATAGTCTGGATGTAGGGTGGAAATTCTGGGTAAGGAAAGCAATCCTAGGGTTTTTGTTTCCTGGGCTGTGAAGCAAATAACATGCAATGGTTTAGCTTAAAGAATGGGAACGTACTTGCTCATGGTTTTGAGGCTGAGAACATCCATATTAAGGCATCATCAAAGTGATGCTTTCTCCTGAAGACTGTGGCATTATGGGGCTGACTGATGGTGATCCTTGGTCCTTAGGTTGTCACAGGGCAAGGCAAGGCGCCTCCTGGTCTCTCCTTTCTCTTCCAGGTTCCATTGATGTTCAGCTTCTGGCTGCTCCCTCTCGCCTTTTTCTATCTGTGTCTGAATTTCATTCTTATATAAAAGTACTTCATCAGTAGGACTGAGACCCATCCTGAGTGGGCTGGGTCACACCTTAGCTGAAGTAGCCTCATCGAAATCCTCCTTACAATGGGTTCACATCCACAGGAATGGGTTAGATTTAATAATATGTTTCTCTGGGGCACATACAGCTTCAAACCACCACACTCCACCCTATGGACCCCCCAAAAATGTGTTCTTTCTACATGCAAAATACATTCATCCTATCACAACATCTCCAAAGCCTTAAGCCATTTCAGTAACAATGCTAAGTTCAAAGTCTCATCAAAATTGGCCATGTGTGTTGTCAGTCCTGGGGCACAATTACCTCTGTCTGTGGACCTGTGAAAGGCAGAGACCAAGTTATGTGCTTCCAATATACAATGGAGGGACAGGCATAGGATAAATAGTCCCATTCCAACAGAGAGAAATTGAAAGAAAAACTGGGGTCATGAGTCCCCAAAATTCTGGAACTTAGCAGGGCATACTCCATTATTTTTCAAGATCTGAGAGTTATCTATAGAATGATGTGTTGTCCTCTGGACCTGATTAAGTGGCAGCCCCACACCTTCCAAGTGCTTATGCAGTGGCCATGCTCTTCTTGAATACTAGAGTGAAAGCACCACCCTTTCCAAGCATCAGGATGGCAGCTAGGCTGTCTGCAAGTGCCAGGGCAGAGGTCCTACCCTCTCTGAGCACTGGGGTGGTAGCAGCCTTCCTGAACAAGGGGGCAGAAAGCCACCCTCTCTAAATGACGGGGCAGACTTGCCCTTTCTGCAAATATAGGTTGGTCTGCTCTCTTGGCCTGAGGAGATATCTTCTGTCTAGACTTTGACTTCCACGGTTCTGCCTTTGAAGCCATTCTTCTTTCGATGTGTCCCTTTTCTGTCCTTTTCTGTCCAGGTTGGCAGTGGTTTCATTCATACAAATTATGCAAAAAGCTTTTGGCCTTGCATATAGTTCACAAGGGTCCAAACCATCAGACAGTAGAGCCTTCCATAGGTTTTTTCCTGCATAACTGCCTCTCCAATCTTGACTTCCCTGAAATGGGGTCTCAGAGAACACTGTCTGAATAGGTTCAGTATTTTCCAAATCATCAATTTCTGGTTTCTTTGTGCCAGGAGTTTGGATCTCAGCTTATCCCTTTCCACTCACATTTTACTGTAAACTGCAAGGAGAACCCAGCTAAATATCCAAGTACACTGCTTTCAAATTCTACCTTCCATTTGACATCAGAACTCAATTTTACCAAGTTCTCTGCCACTTTAAAAAAAGGATCATCTTTTGTCCAGTTTCCAATAACATATTCATCATTTTCTTCAAAGGCCTCACTGGAAGTAACTTTAGCATCTTTATTTCTACCAACAGTCTCTTCAAAGAAATCTAGGCTTTTTCTGTCAAACAATTTTTCCAGCCTCTATCCATTACCCAACTCCAAAGCCATTTCCACGTTTTTTGGTTTTTTTTTGGATTTGCAGTAGCAGCACTCCAATCCTGGTACCACAATCTGTATTAGTCAGGGTTCTCTAGGGAAACAGAACTGATTGGGGATATATATATATATATATATATATATATATATATATATATAATGCAAATATTATGAGATTTTTTAAAACTTTATTTTTAAACTTTATTTTTAAAGAAGTTTTAGATTGCCAAAAAGTTACATAGAAAATATAGGGGATTCTCATTATACCCTACCCCCTCCCCCTTTCACATTTTCCCCTATTAATAACAACTTTCATTAGTGTGGTACATTTGTTATAATTGATGAGCAAATATAGTAGCACTTCTACTAACCATGGACTATAGATTACATTACCGTTTACACTTTGCTCTGTACAGTTTTATAAGTTTTGACAAAAGGTAGAATGACCTGTGTCCATCATTGTAATTATGCAGAACAATTCCAATGCCCCTGAAACGTCCCATGTTACACCTATTCTTCCCTCCCCCTCTCCTCAGAACCCCTGGTGACCTTTATCTTTATATCAATGTTACAGGTTCTTCCATTACTAGAATAAGTCTACTTTAGTCCATAGTTGCATTCTCCCCTTATGTTTGCTCATTCCTCAATCTTGAGGATTTTGGAATGGTGATGTCCACTCTGCTTTCAACTGAGAGGGGGCTTTTATTCCATGGGGCAGATGGATGGAACTGTCTTGCTTGCAGTTGTATTTACTCTCTGTTTTTTGGGATGGGCATTGTCCAGCCTTTTGCTCATTGCCCTAGATGAGTCTGATGAACTGGAAAAGAGGTGTTGGCTGCAACTCTGCTGAGATTCAGGGCTCAACTGGCATATGAACAGATCGAAGATTTCAGTCTCTGGGACACATATCTAATGGGTAGTGTGCTAATTATAGGTTCAAATAAAAGAGGCATAAGAACCATGTGTAGGGAAATTTTAAATGAGTTTAACTGTTACGTTGGGGGAATAGGTTAACATATATTCCAAGGTAAGGCCCACAGATAGGATGCCGATTTCCTGCGGTTGTCTGCCCTGCCAATGGTGTCTAGGTGTCTCCAGAGCCCTCAGGAGTATCCCTGATTGAGGCACTGTTTACTCTGGCAGTCAGTGAGACCCTCCTGATACGTGTGTAAATGTAAACTCTGGAATGACCTCCTGACTGACTTTGAAATCCCTTAGCCATAAAAATTCTTTTGTATTTAATATTTCCCTCTTTTTGTCAAGGTCCTTCTATTATATATATAAATATAAATATATAAAATATATTCATATATATATATACTTAGGAATTGGCTCATGCAACAGTGGGGGTGGGCAAGTCCAAATTTTGTAGGGCAGGCTGCAAGTTGGGAACTCCCGTGAAAGTTTTTGATGAATTCCCTGGGAAAAGCTGGCTGGCTGAAGTAGAGATGGACATTCTCCCTTCTTCTGCTGAAAACATCATTAAGGCCTTCAACTGATTGGATGAGACTTCTCCATTGCTGAAGGCAGTCTCAGTTGATTGTAGACATAATCAGCCATAGATGCAATCAACTTACTGATGATTTAAATTCATGAAATATCTTCACGGTGACAGTCAAGCCAGTGCTTGCTTGACCAAACAACTGGGCAAAATAACCTAGCCAAGGTGGCATATGAACTTAACTGTCACACCTAGTCATCAGTAATATTAAGTTGTGTGGTACAAAGGATCATCTCTTTAGGTTCCAATTAAAAAAAAAGAACACGCATCTGATTAGATGAAGAATTTCTTCGATTTTAATAAAATTAAGGTGGTTGTCTGAAAGGATGCTGTTACTATTTCCCTAGGTTCATAGAATGCACACAATTTCAAATTACTTTAAAAATATATTTGTACACAACACTTTTGTGGTGTGGGCCTGGAGTGATGACATCAGAAAATAATTGTGTCTGATGGATTTTTAAAAATTGGGAATTCATTGAGTACTAGAACAGTTCTCTAGAGAGACATGTCAGAATTTAAAGAAACATTCTGCAGCTACGTTAAAGCCATTGCATTTTATATCTCCTTAACTTTTTATGACCCAATGGCACAGTCCAACACTGAGAGCCATACTTTTGTGAGATATTTAGCTAAGGG